>JADBJO010003629.1:0-35000 GCA_016801955.1 Conus betulinus | reverse complement strand
CCAAAAACAGAGAAAACTTGTGTTTGGGTAATCTTCAGGGTGGCAAGATTGTGGCCGTGGCAGGTGTGGCAAGATTGTGGCTGGGTATTTTCTTAAGCAATATTTTGTTTGAATTTTTTCCGGTTCCTGGATGTTTAGCGAAAGCCTTATTCTGCTTTTTGTTCATCTTCCTGTATATTTATCTGGAATAATATGATCAGAACCAAAATAAATGTCTGGAAAAAGCAGTGGTCGTGTTTTTTTCCATCCATGTTACTTTTTTGGGTGCAAAGTCTCAAAACCACTATCAACACAAATCCCATCGACGGTAGGCTCCAAAAAATTGATTCCCAGTGCAGTGACATCATAGGTCTGGTGTACTACCAGGAAAGCACAGAAGACTCTCAGTCTGTACGTACGTACGTGTGCCTTGTTGTGTTGGTGACCTCAGTATCCCATTTCATCTCCACTTCTTTGCCTGTGATTAGTTTGTGTCCAGTCACTGGCATCAGAAAGCTCATGGAGATTGTTTTCAGAGGGACTTCGTGGTGCCTTCATGGGGGGAATGCTCATAGACATTGGCTTCGTGAACAAGCAGTGTCGTCATCAGTAGGGGGTTAAGTGAGTGGCGTTCTGTGTGTGTGGGATCAGAATTTCCACTGCTGAACATTACGGAAGTTTTTTTTTCTTCTTCTTCTTCTGCGTATGCAGGCTGATACTCCTGCGGACACTCCCTATATGGGCAGACAGGTATTAATCCCATCTCTACCCAACAAAGGGAGTGGGGTTTTGTGTGTATGACTGTTTTTTTTTATCCCGCCATTAAGGCAGCCATACTCTATCTTCGGGGAAGGTGCATGCTATGTGTATTGTGTCATCATACCAACGGCCAAATGGGATTGGCCTTCTCTTCCGAAAGTTGGTGATGGGATTTTACATGTGTGCAAGATGTTGTGCATGCGTTCACACACAGAACTGAGTCCAAAGGGGAAAATGGAGTCAAAAAGTAAAACTCCAAGGGGAAAAATGTTTATTGTCTCATTCGAAGGGGACTGTATGGGAAATGGAGTCAGAAGTAATGTGAAAGTAATGTGAACAAGGGGAAAAATGGAAAAAAAAAAGGGGAAAAAAAAACCCCTGTACTAAAAGGCCCGGCGGAGATTCGAATCCGCAACCCTTGGATTACGAGTCCGGTCCTCTTCCAACTGAGCTGTTTGGGGGGCCCCATTACAGAAGTGACTCGGTCGCTTGCAGTGTTTCCTCTGGTGGAGTACTGCATGATGATGACTAGACAGATGGTGACTGCTCCCTGTGGACTGCATTGCTGGGGTTGTGATGGGACTCAGCTGGGTCTGGCTGCATAGTGGGAGAGCTGGAGTGAGTGAGTGGAGAATAATGCCACCGAGGGAGAGGGTGAGGGGACAGGACAAAAAAAAAAAAAAAGACACAGCAAAAGAAACTGCGTAAAAAAAAAAGAGAACGAACAAAAGACCCTTAAAAGCGCAAACTGCGTAAAATAGAACTTTCCCAAGAACAGTCGATTAGAGAAGAACGAACAAAAGACCCTTAAAAGCGCAAACTGTGTAAAATGGATCTTTTCCCAGTAACAGCCGATCAGAGAAGAACGAACAAAAGACCCTCAAATGCGCAAACTGCATTAAAATGGAACGTTCCCAGTAACAGCCGATCAGAGAAGAATGAACCAGAGACCCTTTACAGTGCAAACTGCATTAAATGGAACATTCCCAAGAACAGCCGATTAGAGAAGAACGAACAAAAGACCCTTTATAGCGCAAACTGGACCTTCCCCAAGAACAGTGGACTGACCAGCCAGTTTGTTGCTTTAAAAGAAAGGGTAGGCAGTATCAGTGTGTCTGTTTGTGACTGCAGATAGAGCGTGAGTAACATTTTACTTTTTTTCTTCTTTTTCTTTAAGTTTTTGTTTCTGTTTTTTTTTTTCAATTTTGGATGGCTGTTGTTGCTTGTGCCTTGAAGACCATACCCTCGGAAGTAACAGACTGGTGTGTGCAGGGTCACCGATACCAGAGAGGTTCATGGACGCCTTGTCCCAAGACCTCACCTTTGACGAGGTGGACAAAGGGGAGAGCAGTCTCTTCATGCAGAACGCACAGGGCGTCAGGTCAGGCTTCCTCTGGATTTGTCTGCTCTTTCCATAGCTCTTCATACTACTTTGAGGCCTCACCGTTGGTGTTTCTCTTTCTTCCTCCTTCCTGCTCTTCTGGACTGTATTTTCTGATCGCAGTTTATGATCTTTTCTGATGTGTACATCATGTAGGAGACTGATTTGGGTTCACATTTGCCTCAGTCCTGCCAGAAACAGGATGTAAGCATGTCAGTTCTCTGTCGTAGGGAGTGATGTCTTTTAGATTCATGAACTCACAGAAAAATTGAAAAAAAAAAAAAAAGAACAGAACAGCTTTGACTAAATAGTAGGTTTATAAAGAGAAATATGGTCATGGTTTTTTAAGGGCATATTGAGGACGCTCACACTGCAGCACATACCGAGAAAATGTGCACTACCTACAGCATAAGTATGCTGAGATCACTCTCAGTAGTAACCACTTTCATCGTGTCCCTTGTTGTGTTCACACCTGAAACCTGCAGCCAGCGCTGAACAATGACCTTGACCCTGACCGACTGTTGTAATGGCTGGGAATGGGCTCAGGAAACACAGGTGTGGTTACATGTTACGCTGTGTACCTGGTTTTTCTAGCAAAAATAATGACAGTGAGAGAGAGAGAGAGAGAGAGAAAAACACAATGTGAGTGTACCTGCATGTGTATGCTTGTAATGCAATGCTCGCATGCAGTGTGTGTGTGTGTGTGTGTGTGTGTGTGTGTGTGTGTGTGTTTGTGTGTGTGTGTGTGTGTGTGTGTGTGTGTGTGTGTGTGTGTGTGTGTGTGGTAGAATGAGAGTCACATCAGTTGTTGTTCAGGTTTGGCCTTTATGTAGGTGCTCACGTTTAAAGAGGGGGACAGAGGAGACAAAAGAAGATTGAAACAGCCGAACTGATAAAGAGTGTGATTGTTGCACTCGGAAAATATGTGAACAAAATTTCACATAAGAATAAACTAGCAAAGTTTAAGATGCTCAAGACATTTTTATTTCTGCACAAGACTGGTGCATGTTAATTTTTGTTACTTTATTTTTTAAGTGTGGTAATCATGATATGCTGATATTTTTAAGCAGTTTGATCGCACACAGGAGAGAGGAGGCATTAATATACAGCGAAGCAAAAGCACTTTGAAATTAAGTTCATGATGTCATTGTACCTGCATTTAGCTATGTAAGAAAGGACAATCATTTGATGAAAAGAAGCCTGATGAATTATTCATTGACATTCTTTGCGTCAGTAGAGTCTCTTCGCTGGGGCGAAATGTGGATGTAACCCGTGTTTTCTTTCATTTGCCAGTCAAACTACGTCTTCTCCAACATACGATACTTACTTACTTACCTAGGCCCATAGCTCAAAGATGAGCATAGGGCCATCGACAACTCGCCGCCATTGCACTTGGTTCTGGGCTGCTCGCTGAATGCCTGTCCAGTGGGTCCCCTGCCTCTGTATCTCTGCCTCAGTGTCTTGCCTCCAGCTGCTGCGAGGTCGGCCTCTCTTCCTTTTCCCCTGCGGGTTCCATGGCAGGGCTTGGCTTGTGGTGCTGGATGCTGGCTTCCTGAGAGTGTGTCCAATCCAGCCCCACTTCCTCCGCAGGATCTGCTTGGCCACTGGTTCCTGTCCTGCTTGCTTCCATAGATCTACATTGTTGATTTTCTCTGGCCATCTGATTTTGAAGATGTGCCTTAGACAGGTGTTGATGAAGTTCTGAATTTTTTGCTGTATTGCCTTGGTCATTCTCCAAGTCTCACAGCCGTAGAGCAGAACCGACTTCACGTTTGAATTGAAAATACAACTTACGATAAGTGTGCTTTAAAATGTGAAATCTGATCCTAAGAATCTCTCTCACTCTCTCTCTCTTTCTCCCCCCCCCCCCCCCCCCCCCCCCCCCCCACCCCCCACACACACCCATACGCACACAAACAAACGCATACACACAAACTTACACACACACGCACAAACATAGCATGAACTTCTGACATACACAGGTTGAAACAAACCCACACTGTGTCAATGGGAAGCAACTCCATTTATTTCATGAATCCCCAGAGTGTAATCCCCTGCCTCATAACCCCCCACTTTCAAACCCCTTTGGAGCTGAAACCAGTGGAGCTGAATAGTTGCCATACCTGCAGCCTAGAGGACCCATGTGTGCCCAGACTGTTAGCAGCAGCAGCTTCTTCAAGTTCCTTGTCCCCATTCCATTCACCTGTTACCTCTTTGTGTGTGTATGTGTGTGTGTGTATGTGTGTGTGTGTGTGTGTTTTCTAATGATGACAAGTTTGTCATGGACATGCTGGCTCAAGTTCATCGCTTACACAGTTGGTACAATCTTTCACAAACGATTCCACCGTGGTAGTCTAGTCCTGATGATGTGGGATTGGTTCATTCACTGCGGGACTGTGCCTGGGCTGCGTTTGACCTCTGCGACGGTTTGCGATGATGTGACATGATGTAGGGAAGGCGTGTCCCAGGAGCACAGACTGATGATGTAGGGAAGGCGTGTCCCAGGAGCACAGACTGATGATGTGACATGATGTAGGAAAAGTGTGTCCCAGGAGCGTAGACTGATGATGTAGGGAAGGCGTGTCCCAGGAGCACAGACTGATGATGTAGGGAAGGCGTGTCCCAGGAGCACAGACTGATGATGTGACATGATGTAGGAAAAGTGTGTCCCAGGAGCACAGACTGATGATGTAGGGAAGGTGTGTCCCAGGAGCACAGACTGATGATGTAGGGAAGGTGTGTCCCAGGAGCACAGACTGATGATGTAGGGAAGGCGTGTCCCAGGAGCACAGACTGATGATGTAGGGAAGGCGTGTCCCAGGAGCACAGACTGATGATGTGACATGATGTAGGAAAAGTGTGTCCCCAGGAGCACAGACTGATGATGTAGGGAAGGTGTGTCCCAGGAGCACAGACTGATGATGTAGGGAAGGCGTGTCCCAGGAGCACAGACTGATGATGTGGGGAAGGCGTGTCCCAGGAGCACAAACTGATGATGTGGCATGATGTAAGGAGGATTTATGCCTGTCGACCAGATCTTCCAACACTACGTTCTGCCGTGGATCTCATTGGATACCAGATGGATGTTGACTTCATTTTTCCATGAATTGATAGCGTAATCAAGATCTGTCATCCCATGTACACCTGTGGCATTGCGGCTGTTCTTGTGAATGCCTTTGAATGGCTTCCCCACTCCCCCTTCCCCTGACCCACCTCTCTACCTGCCCCCCCCCCCCCTCTGCTGGGTACATCTTGGTTTTCTTTTTGGGTGGTACGCATTGGTGGAAGTGGGAGAAAGTGAAAGCATCCAAACGCATGCATGCAAACCCTCATGCTCACACACACACACACACACACACACACACACACACACACACACACACACACATGAAGATGTACAGCGGAGAAGGGCGGGGTGTGGTGTGGTGGGAGAGGAGAGGAGGCAGAAAGAGCTGGGACTGAGAGAGGGCAGAGGACGTTGGGGATGGGGTGTGAGAGATGAAACTGATGAGTGGAAAGATGGGAGGGGGAGGGGGGGGCGGGCGGGGAGGATGTGGGCTGATGGTTGGAAGGGGGTGGTGACATGGAGGTGGGAGACAAAAAAAAAAACAAAAAAAAACAGTGAAAGATCCATGGTATGTGGTGTTGGTAGTTGTCCAGCCTTGGGTTGGTGACATGGGCTGTCAGCGGCAGGTGTGTGTGGCAGCGTGACATCATTGAGGACTGTCACAGGCCAGTGAAGTCTGCAGAGAGAATGGAGGGAGCAGGTTTTAGGCCCATGGCTGGTAGCACAGCGCTTGCACCTCCAGCGGTCCACTCCGCTGTTCCTGGTTTTGCCCTGTGCTGCTATGTGCAGGAAGACCTCATGTTAATGTGTGTACGCATGTGTGTGTGTGTGTGTGTGTGTGTGTGTGTGTGTGTGTGTGTGTTGTTGTTGTTGTTGTTGTTGTTGTCTTCTTCACTTTAACATATTTCCACATTAAGTGATATTAGATGAAGAGAAAGGGCGTACAGAGGGGGAGCATTTGTGTGTGTTTGTGTGTATGTGTATGTGTGTGTGTGTGTGTGTTTGTGTGTATGTATGTGTGTGTGTGTGTGTATGTGTATGTGTTGTGTGTATGTATGTGTGTGTGTGTGTGTGTGTGTGTGTGTGTGTGTGTGTGGTGTGTGTTGTGTGTGTGTGTGTGTGTGTGTGTGTGTGCGCACACACATGCACACGTGTGTGTGTGCGTAGTGTACTTTCTTAACATGTGAAGTGGATTTACCAGATTGTCAAAATACGGAAAGTAGGTGTTTTTTTTTTTTTTTTTACATAAACCAATTCTATTTTTTCATTTGGTAGAAAGATTTTTTTAAAATATTTAGTTATTGGCATAGATATACACTCTTCATCTGACTTAACATTTTCTTGAAGAAATTTTTTTTCATGAAATTCATCTGTTTTAAGAAAACCTGTTTTAATGAGTGGTGTGTGCTGTTTGTTAATTTGTTTTTCTAATCTGTCTTTGTCTTTTACAAGGTGATAGGCCTGATATGTTTCTTTGCGGTTGGCTGGACTGTAAGCAAGATGAACTGCACATTTTTACTGTCAGAAATGTTCATTAGATTCTTCTTTCTTTGAGTGTCCACCTTCATTGAGTTGAAGATTCTAACACTTTCATGTGTATAACCGTTTTTTTATCCTGCCATTAAGGCATCCATACTCCAACTTCGGGGAAGGTGCATGCTATGTGTAATATGTCATCCATACCAATGGTCAAACTGGCCTTCTCTTCTGAAAGTTGGTGATGGGATTTTACGTGTGTTGAAGATGTGCGTGTATTCACACACGGAACCTCAGTTTATAGTCTGATTCGAAGGACCATATGGGGAATGGAGTCAGAACCAAGGTTAACTCCGAGGGATAAATCTCCCTGTACCGAAATTCGGACCCATAACCTCAGGATCATGAGTCTGGCGCTCTACCAACTGAGCTAATCCGGCTCCGAATTAATGTAGACTGCATGAACTTGAACTGAAGTGAAAGCAGCAGAGAAGTGTGAACCAAGAGAAACCATCTGGAGTGGATACCCTGCTGCATGATGATGCTGTCCAGACATCAGGAGGCTAGGCCCTGTGCTCTCACCAACAGAGATGCTGCATGACGCTGTCCAGACAGCAGGAGGCTTGGCCCTGTGCCCTCACCAACAGAGATGCTGCATGACGCTGTCCAGACAGCAGGAGGCTAGGCCCTGTGCCCTCACCAACAGAGATGCTGCATGATGACGCTGTCCAGACAGCAGGAGGCTTGGCCCTGTGCCCTCACCAACAGAGATGCTGCATGACGCTGTCCAGACAGCAGGATGCTAGGCCCTGTGTCCTCACCAACAGAGATGCTGCATGACGCTGTCCAGACAGCAGGATGCTAGGGCCTGGGCCCTCACCAACAGAGACGCTGCATGAAGACAGGAGAGTGGCCAGCCATCCCGCAGGGCACAGCATCAGGCAGACAAAGAAGGGTCACTGGAGACGGATTTTGAAGGACATCAGCCAGGGGAGAGCCTGACCTTTGACCCTTCGCCATCTGGTTGTAGAAAAGCCACAACAGATGGTGGAATACTGACAAGAAGTCATCAGGGCTGTTGAACTGCCCCCTTTTGGGGGGGGGAAGGGGGGGACCTCTGTGATCGGAAAGGCAAGGCTGACGTTTGACGATGCCCATCAACCAGACCAATCACTGTTAGACTGTCTAAGAGACCTGAGCGAGATAGTGTGGAGATGTTGTGGAGGTCACGACGGCCCTCTTCGCACTCTCTGATGAGAAGCATTATATGCAGAGGGGCTGTGGCTGTATAGGTGCATCCCCACAGGGGCTGTGGCTGTATAGGTGCATCCCCACAGGGGCTGTGGCTGTATAGGTGCATCCCCACAGGGGCTGTGGCTGTATAGGTGCATCCCCACAGGGGCTGTGGCTGTATAGGTGCATCCCCACAGGGGCTGTGGCTGTATAGGTGCATCCCCACAGGGGCTGTGGCTGTACAGGTGCATCCCCACAGGGGCTGTGGCTGTACATGTGCATCCCCACAGGGGCTGTGGCTGTACAGGTGCATCCCCACAGGGGCTGTGGCTGTACATGTGCATCCCCACAGGGGCTGTGGCTGTATATGTGCATCCCCACAGGGGCTGTGGCTGTACATTTGCATTCCCATCAACCTCAGAAACTCCGAAGGCTCTTCAACCTTGACCGAGAGAGAAGGATTGAACAAAGAAACAAATCTTTTTTTTTTTATTGATGGAAAGGAAAAGAGAGCATGACGTCTGCTTTTGATCTTGCCCTCAAGGAAGCGCTATGAAACATGGGGTTACAAAAGAGAGAGAGACAGACAGACAGACAGACAGAGAGATCTCCAAGTTAAATAGTCACAAGACAAAACACTCACATGGCCGTAAGACATATGCTAATTAGCGCTGACACAACACAATATAAATGGAAGAACAAATGATTACAACTTTCAAATGTTGCTGATCAATACGTGCTGTGTATTCTTATAGAGTGTCCATACTGAAGTTGTGTGTGTGTGCATGCGCGTGCGGGCCGCGCGCGTGGGTATGTGTGTGTGTGTGTGTGTGTGTGTGTGTGTGTGTGTGTGTGTGTGTCTTTGTCTGTGTGTGTGTGTGTGTGTGTGTGTGTGTGTGTGTGTGTGTGTGTGTGTGTGTGTGTGTGTGCGGTGTGTGTGCGCGTATGTGTGTGCATGTGCATGTGAGCGTACGTGTGTGTGTGCGTGTGTGCGTGTGAGCATGCGTGCGTGTGTGTGTGTGTGTGTGTGTGTGTGTGTCCTGCATATATTTTTACGTGTTGAATTGTCAAAACCTGTAAAGTGCCCTGTAGCCTACGTTGTTAGGATGGGGGCTATAGAAATTGTCCTCATTGTTATTATTATTATTGTAGTCAGCTGTTCAAATAGAAAATCTGAGTCATTCGTGAAGATTATTATTATTATTATTATTGTAGTCAGCTGTTCAAATGGAAGGTTTGAGTCATTCATGAAGAAAGACAAAAAAAAAAAAGAGAAAACAAAACACTGAGAAAAGACAAGTACTGTTCTCCCCCCCCCCCCCCCCCCTCCATCACCACCCCCTCCCCCCCCCCCCCCCTTTTCACCTATCTTCACCTTCCCTTCAAGTGTTCTGTCTTTCCCCCCCTCCCTCCCCTAGCACCCCTCTTCCCACTACCACCACCCAAGAAAATTTTTTAAAAACAAAAAACAAAAAAAACCCAAACAAACCCCACCTTCCAAGATATCTCCTCTGACAGTATGGTCTAGCTCATTTTGTCCTCTCTGCTGCCAGAAATATCCCTTGCCACACAGTTCAGGCTGTGGGGCTCGGATCTGTTCACCCCTAACCCCCCCCCCCCCCCCCCCCCCCCATCCCCTGGACTGTTTCCCACAGACTGTGTCCACTTCCATTGTCAAGTAGGTAGTCCATAACTAACATCCCAAACAGCCGTCCATAGCTAACATCCCAAACAGCCGTCCATAACTAACATCCCAAACAGTAGTTCATAACTAACATCCCAAACAGTAGTTCATAACTAACATCCCAAACAGCCGTCCATAGCTAACATCCCAAACAGTAGTCCATAACGAACATCCAAAACAGCCGTCCATAACTAACATCCAAAACAGCCGTCCATAACTAACATCCAAAACAGCCGTCCATAAACTAACATCCCAAACAGCAGTCCATAACTAACATCCCAAACAGTAGTCCATAACTAACATCCAAAACAGCCGTCCATAACTAACATCCCAAACAGCCGTCCATAACTAACATCCCAAACAGCCGTCCATAACTAACATCCAAAACAGCCGTCCATAACTAACATCCAAAACAGCCGTCCATAACTAACATCCCAAACAGCCGTCCATAACTAACATCCCAAACCGTAGTCCATAAGTAACATCCCAAACCGTAGTCCATAACTAACATCCCAAACAGCCGTCCATAACTAACATCCCAAACAGCCGTCCATAACTAACATCCCAAACAGCCGTCCATAACTAACATCCCAAACAGTAGTCCCATACTAACATCCAAAACAGTAGTCCATAACTAACATGCAAAACAGTAGTCCACAACTAACATGCAAAAACAATAAATAGTCCATAACTAACATGCAAAACAATATAGTCCATAAGTAATATGCAAAGCAGTTGTCCATAGCTAATATCCAAAATAGTAGTCCATAGTAGTAATACGCAATAAACAGTCCATAACAAATTGCAAAACAGTAGTCCATAACTAATATGCAAAAACGATAGTCCATAACTAACATACAAAACAATAGCCCATAACTAATTTGCCAAACAGTAGTCCATAACTAATCTGCCAAATAATTGTCCATAGCTAATATCCAGAATAGTTGGCCATTATCAATATGCAAAAAAACAGTCCATAACTCATGTGCAAAACAGTAGTATATAACTGAAATGCTAAACATTTCTCCATAACTAATATGCAAAACAGTAGTCCATAACTAATATGCAAAAATATAGTCCATGACTATTATGCAAAACAAGTCCATAACTAATATGCAAAACAGTTGTTCATAACTGATGTGCAAAAGAATGATGATGGTGATGGTTTCTCCCGTCATGTCCAACAGATGAATAGGCAGGCAGGTTATCAGGTGATGTGGGTCCTCATGTGGGAAGGAAGACCAGTTCTTGATGATGTGGTCCAGACAGATGTGGTCCAGACAGCAGGCTGAGTGTGGGTTGCAGCAGCGGCATCATGGGCAAACAGCATACCTCAGTGGGTTTGGAGACCTTTGTCCTTGCTGTTGGCAGGCAAGACTGAAAAGCCTGCCTCAGCAATCTGATCTGGGTCACAGGTAGATCCCCTCTTGTTCAGTGCTGATTGCATGCCTCAGGAGGAGAGCAAAGAAGATCCCAAACAGGGTGGGGGCAAGGATGCAGCCTTGTTTGACACCACTGCATATGTCGAAGGGCTTGGAAACGTTGCCATTAAACTGCACTGCCCCTTTCATCTTGCAGTGGAAGGACTCAATTAGGCTGTGCAGATTGGGGAGGTGGGGGTGGGGGGGGGGGGATGCAGATCTTTCAGAGAGTTCTGAAAAAAACCATCTCTGCTGACTAGGTCAAAGGCCTTGGTGAGGTCGATGAATGCGACATACAGGGGCATCTGCTACTGTCTGTACTTCTCCTGGTGTTGGCGAAGGGAGAAGACCATGTCTGCCGTGGACCTCTCTGCTTGAAAGCCACACTGTGATTCCGGATAGACACATGCAGCCAGCTTCTGCAGGCGGATCAGGAAGACCTGAGCGTAGACTTTGCTGATGATGCTAAGAAGAGAGATGCCTCTGTAGTTCTTGCAGCAGCTCCTCTCACCCTTGTTTTGGTACAGGATGACAATCTTGGCATCCCTCATGTCCTGCGGTACAGCTTCCTCATTCCAGCACTGACAGAGGACTGCATGCAAAGGGTGCAGAAGGGTAGTCTTGCAGTGGTTGATGAGGTCTGGAGGAATGCCGTTGCTGCCAGGTGCCTTTCCTGATGCCAGGCTGTCAGTGGTCTTGGTGAGTTCATCCACGGTCGGCTCTATGTCAAGCACTTCCATGACTGGCATGCACTTGATGGTGTCAAGGGCTGAGGAGGTGTTCTCTAGGGAGTAGAGGTTGGAGTACTGATCCACCCACCTCTCCATCTGCCTGCTGGGGTCATTGATTACTTCCCCAGTGGAGGATTTGAGCGGGAGCCGTCTTGCTCTCCATTTGTGCCAGTGCCTTTTTGATGCCGTCATACATTCCTCTGATGTCGCCTCTTTCAACGGCTGTCTGTATCGCCTGGCAGAGAGTTCTACCAATCTTCACAGACTTCAAGAAACGTCTGATTTGGTATGGCTGGAGCCTCTATGTGTCAGAATGACGAAATTTAACAACAATCAGAGGCTAATCAACACTGTCCAGCAGACTAGACCCCCAAGCAACCAGAGCGGTGATCATGCACGGTGCTGTTGGAGGGTGAGTGGTTCCCACACCAGCGTTGGAGTTCATCAGGACCACAAACCCATCAACCACACTTTTCAGCATTTTCTTGGAAATGCAGTTAGTATGACTGACTGACTTGAAGGTCATGTCGGTGCAGTCAGAAGATCATGTCGGTGCAGTCAGATCATGTGGGTGCAGTCAGAAGATCATGTGGGTGCAGTCAGATCATGTGGGTGCAGTCAGAAGATCATGTCGGTGCAGTCACAAGATCATGTCGGTGCAGTCACAAGATCATGTCAGCATTGGAGGAAGAACCATCATAAACCATCTCTCTGCAAATGACGATGCTGATTGCCTGGCAGGCAGTGAAGACAAACTCTCCAAGCTGATGGAAAGACTTAGATGGAGCATCAACAAAACATGAAACAGAAATCAGCGCCGGTGTGATCAAGTTGATGGCCAGCCATAGCACGCTGCTGCTGAAGTGATTGTCAGTGCACTGAAGCTGGGGAACTGGTCAACACTAATCTGGCGTCCATCATTAGCGTGGCACCCATCATCCCGCATGGGGTCCATCCTCAGCGTGACCCAGACTCCAACAGAAGTCCGCTCAAGGGCATCACGGACATCAGCACTTCCTGGTCTGAAACCTGTCTGGATGACAATGATATTTCCATGAAGACCAAGATCAGGATTCAGCATGCTTTGTGTGTGTGTGTGTGTGTGTGTGTGTGTGTGTGTGTGTGTGTGTGTGTATTCTGTCTTCCTGTATGCATTCAAGACATGGGTCATCACAGTAAGTCTTTAAAGAACAATGAAAGCTGTGGAAATAAGGCCCTATTACAAGATACTTAACACTAAAGCATGTCAAACTATCAAACACAGCACGTTGGACCATAGAAGAGAAGACAACAGTGTTATGACCACGTGACAAGATCCACTGGTCTTGCTCAAAGATTCCTCCAGGGAACCGTTGGGGTTGGAGAGGGAGGGGCAGACTGAAAAATAAACAAACAAAAAAAAAACAAACAAACAAAAAAAAAAACGGGGCTGACAGCATCAGGAAGCCATTTTCAGAGCACCGAGCTTTGGCACACAACTCACAGAGCTGGAGAAGTTTGATGAACATTTCTTCAATGCAGTCCCCTGTGACTGTGCTCAGAGTAGGCTATGGGAGAGAGAATTGTTCCTCTAAGGAAACTCTGTAGCAAATCAGTTTTCTTTTTCTCACTGCGTCTACTGATATTCACAGCAAAAAATATAAACGTTTAGGGTAGGAAATGCTCTCTCTCTCTCTCTCTCTCTCTCTCTCTCTGTGTGTCTCTCTCTCTCATGTGTACGTAGGTTGTGTGCATGTATGTTCTTTTCTCAGCCTACAAAGTGAGTTTACAAACATGTGGGTTCTTTTAATCTTTTTAATAAACCCTCTATTTCCATAAACTGGATTGTTTTAGGTGTAGATGCCAGCATATTGTTACTGTTAGAAACATGTTTTTTTTTTTTTTTTTTTAATCTGGATCCCAGCATCATTTTACTGCTAGAAACATTTCTTAAATAATCCAGACCTATGACAGTCTAATGTATAGTTGATTAAGAAATATAGAATTCAATATTTCATAATAAGATTTTTTTTTTTAAGCCATTAAAAAAAATCACGTTAGAATATTCTTCTTTCTCATAGGTGATGGGGTCATCATATCTAAACTTGCATTCTTTTCGAAAAGTTAATATACCTTGTTTGGGAATTGTGTCCATGCATGTCTGTGTGTCTGTGTGGTGCATGTGTATATATGTTTATGTGGGAATATATATGTATACACATATGTGTGTACATGAGCATGTGCATCTGCATGTGGGTGTGAAAGAGAGAGAGAGAGAGATTGAAAGCAATAGGGTTAATTGAGCAGTTGCTAAATAAGGGGACAATGTAAAGAAAGTACTTCCACTCTTCAACCCTCACCCTCTTCTTATTTTGTTTACAGTTTGAAAATGTTGTTTCAGCTGTTAATGTGTAGTATTACTACTATCGATATCAATAAAATCTTCTTATGTGTAAGTAAACCACTGTCTGATTTCTTCTGGCATTTATTGTTTTGCACTCTCTCTCTCTCTCTCTCTCTCTCACACACACACACACACACATTTGTAGGTGGAAAAGTCTGAAACAGGTAGAATATTGCAAGTCATCTAGCAATGCAGTTGCTGTGTTGTTTTCTCTGAGGATGTTACTCATGTGACCCTGAACTTCACATCAGTGCATAAATAAACCCAGATACTTTGTATCAAACAGCAAACTACTTAAGTCTGCCTACCACTGTTTATCAGAATTAGGACATACACGCTTGCACCAGAGGCAATGGAAAGGGAAAAAGTTAAAAAAAAAAACCAAAACAAACAAAAAAAACAAAACAGAAGCTCCACTTACTTAAATGAAAGGAAATAAGAATTGAGAATAAGAAGAAAAAAAAAAAAAAAAAAAAAAGAAAGTTGGAAAAAAAAAGTAAGATGTTTCAGAATAAACAAAGAAAACAATCACAACCTGATGACCTGCATCTAGGATGACCTCTAGTCAGACAGTCTAGACTGTTGGGGAGGGGTGGGGGTGGCAAGGCCACACTGTGGCTAGGACAAGGTTTAGTGAGGGGGGGGGAGGGGGGCATTTTGGTGACGGTTTGGGCTAGGATATCATGTAACTCATAAAGTGCTAAACTGTTACAATGCCCATACCAACCATGGTGGCGTGCAACAGACGAGGAGATCCCTTCCACAGGTATGGGAAACCTGTTAACTGCATGAACAGAACAATGAGGGGAAACTAAAACTTCATTCAATCTCAGTACGTCAGACTCTCTGAGCTTACCGCCTCCACCAGCGACCGTCACTTGACACATAAGCCTCCCTTCCCACACCCCCTCCCCCGCCTCCACCCACCTCGTCTCCCGCATCCCACACGAAGCAAGCCTAATTTATCGACCGCGGCGTTTCTCAAGATAACGAGCGTCATGTGCCTGTGTTTGTTCATCGCGGCCATTCGCAGCTGTAGGCCTTGTCCACGACCCCGAAGTTCGTTCCTGCTTACGAAACCCGTTCCACGTTTTAGGCCTGCAACTGTGGAACTTGAAACACTGTCAGCCAAGTGCTGAGGCATGGAAAGTTTGCCCGCGTGTGTCCTGTTGTGACCATCCTGTTGTTGTTGTTTTTTTTTTTTTCTGTTTCTTGTGAAATCTCCGGGTGTAGTGGGTGTGTTCTTATTTTTTGAAGGTAGACGAGGTAACAGGGCTTCATAGTGCATTCTCATTGACCGCGGAAAACTTCAAAGGGAAACTTTCTTGTCGGACGGAGGATCGGCGACATCGCACCGACTATGGAGGGGGGTTGAGCAGATGGGTGCTAGAACTGGCTGCTTCCTCTCCCGTCCACCATCCGACGCACTGAAAGAGTTGGGGTGTGAGAGAAGTTTACCTGTCGAAAGGACGGCGATCAGCAATGGCAGCCAGCGAAGAAGATAAGCGAACTGCTGCAACGGCTGTTCCCATGAATGGGTTACGGTGAGTTCGCGCGACAGTCGATCGATAGGTAGTTGATGACTGGGTTGCCCCGTTCAATAATGGACACTTGTTTTGGTTACCACAGTACCGTTATAAATACAGAGGCACTGACAAGGTTGTAGCTTCACCCAAGCGTTTTATCAGGCTTAGATGCATGCGACGGTCGAAGAACTCGACAGGTTATATAAACCAATAAAAACTGCGCAAATAAAACCACTTTGCTCTTTTAGTTTTACCATTTGTCGAACGGACGATAAAGGTGTGGTCTTGATATCTATGAATGACATTTTGGGGCTTGTTCAACACTTTAAGTAAAGCTGTCTCGCTCTCAGTGTCTCTGTCTCTCACCCTCTCTCTCTCTCTCTCTCTCTCTCTCTCTCTCTCTCTCTCGATGTGTACACTTTGTGCACTCCCTGCTTTAGTCTCCTCTCTCTGTCTCTGTCTCTCTCTGTCTTTCTCTCTGTCTCTCTGTCTCTCTCTCTCTCTCTCTCTCTCTCTCTCTCTCTCTCTCTCTCTCTCTCATATCAGTTCATATCTAAGCAAACTGGCACTCTCATATATAGAGGAAAATATGTAAATGAAATCTAGCACTTGATATTCCTCATTCTAAAATATTTTTCAGGCTGAAAAATATATTTCAGTCATTAGAAACAAGTGTTGTTGAAGTCTTCTGGCCAGATTGAGAATGAGAACTATCAGATTTTATGCCAACAAAAGATGGGATGGTTAAATTGACTTCTAAACAAGAAAGAGATCATTTGTGTGTAATGTGTTGTAGAGGAGCTTAAGATGAATGACATTTTATCATTTTTTTCATTGCCCAGTGTATGATTCAATACAAAGTAAACTTGATTTGTTTTCTTTATCTGTTTGGGAAAAACATAATTTAGACGCGATTCTAGCATCTAGAAATGACGAGGTCATTATATCGCTGGCAAATTCCATTGCGGAAGCAAACAACATGGGGAACAAACGAATCTCATATGACCAACATTAATTAAGAAAAGAAGATGATAACGTAGGAATGAATGAACAAAAACTGAAAATCAGTTGGGGTGAAAAGGATAAAGTGGGATGTATACTTTTTATTATGGATGGATGGTAGTTTGGCGTTTATTATTGCTTTTCGTGTATGACTGCATCCATGGATATATAGAATGTTGCCTTGAAAATGTTTATCATGAAAGGAGTTTTTGAATGTGTGTACGCGCATGCATGTTTGTGAGTGTGTTCACGAAACTATATTTATCGAGTAATAGTTATCATTTTTCTACTCATCGCTATATGTTATAAGTTGTCCCTTTGGCACTAGGGCTAATAATGCCAATTGATTAACATGTGTCAGTGTCAGTGTGTGTGCGTGCGTGCATGCGTACGTACGTGCATGCGTGTATACATGTCCTTAGTTGGAAACAGTCCTACCAGAAAAGAGATTTATACATTAACTGGTATACATGTACCAGTTGAAAAAACAAAATGAAAGAAAAACCACTGTCTGGCGTGCAGTAGGGAAATAGGGGGTGGGTTGGGTGTTTAAATAGGACACTGTTAGATAAGAATTGGATGAAACTGGCTTTCATATGGCCATTGAAATTGTCATTATTGAATTTTTTATTTTTTTTTTTTTTTTTTTTTGTAAGTGAAATCTGTTTATGAAGCAGACAGTGTTTGGGAACACAAGAGGTCTGTGATTGTCAAAGAACTTTGTAGTCATATAACTTCAGTATTGGTGGATGAAATAAAAGTAAAAAGGTGACATTTTCAGAATCTTGTTTTTTCATGTGAGATATGTGGACGTTATTGGTAGTCATAGTGCTCTTGTCTTAGTTGATAATAGAAAATAATAAAGGTAATCAAAATAACATGCGCCACAAGTGTCACCATCATCAAAAGGCTTACAATTTTGAATATGGTCAGTTGTGTTTTTATTTCAATTTTTCCATGATCGATTTAAAGGTCTACTAGAGCATAGATCATAGCAGCGTCACTGTTTCACTGAAGATAACAGATTTTGAAAATGAAACAACTTTATTTATATTTTGATCTCATCCAGCAAAACAATAGATGATTAACAGCTCTTTGACAGTCACACGTTCACAGGTGTCCCAAATGCAGTGAAACTGTTCCTACATGGAAACAGATGCTTGATGCAGATGATCCTATGGCACCTGTAGGTGTGTTGTTATGGTGAAGGAGCATTTCATATCTATGAGAAGAGGAGAGAAGAGAGGACATGTGTGAGGGATGACGTGCAGTGTCGTGTCCCTGTGTGTGGTGTTTGTGTGTGTGTGTGTTGCCTGTGGGGCTTGTGTGAGAGAGATGAGAGAGCTCAGAGAAGTACGTGTGGGTATACACGCAACCATTTGTGTGTGTTGTGTGTGTTTGTGTGTATGTGTGTGTTCCCTGTGGTGTGTGTGGCGGGTTGTGCGATGCACGCGCGTGGTGCCGGCCATACATATCATCTGTGCTATTGTACCTCGGGTTGGACAGGTCTGTGCACATTGGAGACGGGTACTAGCCATTAGGTGTTTTTCCCTGGCCAGCTGATAGTTCATGCATGTTATCGGGATACATGTATACATTTCATGTTTGCAGTTTGAATCTCTGGGGGTGCCTGTTACTGAAGACCGATGAGGGTTGGACGCTGTGGAGGTATGTATATATACTTTACAATTCTTTTTGTTTTTTTGTAAACTCGTAAGGACAAACAATCCATAAAACACAGTTGAAGGCTAAACAGGCTAATACATAAGACACAGGTTGACAAAGTCGGCCAGTCTGGGGACTCAGGGACCTGTAAAGTTGTGCCAGGAAGTCCACGGGCCTCTTTTTATTCTTCAGGTATCTAAGCAGTGTTGTGGGGCTCGGGCGGGGATGGGGACTGGGGGGGTAGCGTGGGGGGGCGTGAGGGGTATCAGGGGGCTGGTGTCCAGGGACCCCGAAGTGTACCAAGCATGGGGCTGAGGGCGGGGGGGGGCGGGGGGGGGGGGGGGGGGTGGGGCGGGGCGGGGGGGGGGGGGGGCGTGGGGTGGGGGGGGGGGGGTGTTTGGGGGGCGGGGGGGGGGGGGGGGCTTGGGGCGCGGGGGGGGGGGGCGGCGGGGGGGGGGGGGGCGGGGGGGGGGGGGGGGGGCGGGGGGGGGGGGCGGAGGGGGGGTCGGGGGGGGGGCGACGGGGCCGGCGGGGGAAGGGGCGCCTGTATGACCTACATCCTATCCTCTTGCGTGTGTAGTACGACGTCTATTGATCTCTTGTACACCTGCATTCTTAGTTCACGGTCTCCCTGTCTCTGTCTTTCTCTCTCTTTTTCTTCTTTCCCCCCTCTCTCTCTCTCTTTTCTGATGAGCGGGGTTTTTCAATTATTTTATAAGGAAAGAAAGATAAAGAAAATTCGAATAAAACATGTCCCTTTCCCCCCCCCCGGAGATACATAGCAGTTTTCTCTTACTGATGTTACGTTTTAAAAGGTTTTTTTACCAAGTGAAATTTATGATTTGACTGGTGTTTTGGTAACCATAATGTGCACTTTTTTTTTTTTTTTTTTTTTTGACCTGGATCCCTGGTTCCTTTGGGGAAAACCAAACAAATGCAATTTTACCCTGCTGGTAGTGCCTTTGGGTCATTAGAATCAGTCCCCTGGAAGCTCCATGGGGACGGAGACCTAGAAACATAAAAACTTGAAAATGATTAACAGCCCCAGGTTTGAACTGTAACTTTACAAGAATTTACTGTTTTGTACAGACTGGAAAATGGAGCTGGAGTGGAGGATGAAAAATGAAAAAGCAATTGACTGACACCACCTGGTCGTGTCGTGATGATGCCATCATCCATTGTGTTTGGTTGGTAGTGTGGAGACTACACCACAGTGCAGGGTCAGCTCCCCTTTGACACCCGCTCTGGTGGGGGGGAGAACACTAGATACAACACCTTGGAAGACCAGACGAAAGACCAGCCTTGTGATGGGGAGCCAGCCCCCAGTTTGTTCCTGCATAGTGTCCATATCACCTCCGCCCCTTTCCTGTTCCCACACGTCATTTGCTGCGTCTCCATTTTACCACGCTAAAAAACGTCTCTTTTAATAACGCATGATGCAGGATGCCTTTATCTTTTATGTATCAGTTTAAGTATCTAATTTGTGCTCAGATCAAGTCACCTGAAAGAGTCTGATCAGCTGGGAACTGATCTCTACCTCCGATGAGATGAGACTGCATATGGTGTACTTGGATAGAGATATCTAGTTAAGTGGTTGAAGAAAATGTTCGGTTCCAGGAACGCCCCATTTCGGGGGACTAGTGTGGGGCGTGGATGGAGTAATTGTCCTTCAGAAGTCCCCATAGGATAGTTGCTCAACCCCCCAACACCACGTTTAACGGCATTGTATCACGGACTGTCAACAGCGGGATAGGCTGTGCTCGGAAGTGAATGTGCATTTTGGAGAATCCATGGAGGATGGGGGTTGCAGGTCCCAGGAGCTAACCGCAACAACTTAGTCTTGTACGGACACTTCACGCATTACAGACAGCTGTGCTAGAGCCCGCTAGTGGTATTGGGGGAGGGTTCCATGTTTTGTGTCTTTGAAGAAGGAAAATTTTTCAACGTTAGGCGCTATTCGAGCGGATGGTAAACTAGTGCTTACACACAATGCGCAGGCGGATAGTAAGGTTCATGTGCAGTCAGGATCATCTTTATAGAAGGGTTAAACGTCTTAGCTTCGCTGATGATGCAAGCGATTGTGGCAACCCCCTCGATATACGCTGCCCAGGGCCAAAAGTCTGCTTTGGAAACACAACTACATAGCAGAAAGTACCCAGTAATGTACAAAGAGTCATACAGAACTCAAGATACAGGATTTTGGTTTTAGGTTTCTAGTTTTCATCCAACGCTCGATACTGTGTGTTTTTTTGAGGGAAGGACTCCAACTTCCCCTTTCAGAACTTCTCTTATTATTGAGATTTTCCTCTTGGTGGCTGATGAGGGAGGTAACACACGTCCGATGCCTAGTGGTATACACAATGTGTCCGGCGTTACGAGCCCCTATTTGTTAAGAGGGCTGTTGTGATGAGGTGGCTACAGTTCACGACGGTGTTTTTTTGATGATGCTGCTAGGTTACTGAAGAAGTGAAGTTGTGTTCCAGAAAGAACAGACGAACAGAAGAAGGGTCCTAGACCACTGGGCGGGGGGTTCTACACGTCACGGTTTTGAGACTTTTACTTGGTCTGGTTATAACTGAAGAAACGAAGGTTGACAGTTGGTCTCCAGAAAGTAAAGAACATATGTGGGAATCACAGAGGTCCTCTAGAGCTTGCTATTATTTGGTTTTTTCGGTCTGAGGATTGGACTTGGCAGGTGTCTGACCCTGCTCTTTTTAACCTAGTGTGATGGCAGACATTGCATTACCCTTGTAAGCAGTGTCCCCATGCCACGTATATGATGTGTGGTCGTCACTTGTGTTGCCCGCGGTGACCGAGAGAGAGGGAAAGACCCCCCTTCTTCCCCCCTGAGAGAGAGATGCTGCAGGGTGTGATAAGGCGCGCGCATGCCCCCCCCCCGCGCTGCCTGTGGGGTGTACGGTGAGTGAGACACTGTAAGGCTGTGCATGAAGCTGGAGTGCATTTATGATTACCCTTGTGCGTGCAGGAATCGTGCGTTTTTCTTGGGGACCATCACTCAGTCACTGAGTAGGTAGGGAGGAGTATGTATGCATGGCTTATGGACGCGCCCCAGGGTGGGGGTGTGTTGGCTAACTTAACGTTTGTAAATGATTCAAATGAACAAGCACACGATAAAGTTATTATGAATAGCAAGAATCCCAAGGAACACGTATGTCCTATAGAAAGAACAACAAGAATAAAGGAAGTGAAATGAACCCCCGGCATGATTTTAACTTACTTGACATGATTAAATCGGGCACAGCGTAATAGCTGCCTGGCCTTAGAGAACAATCTTCCCCCGTACCGTTGTAATGGTCCCTAGGTATTGACCGGAAGGGACAATGACATCGGTAAACTATCTGTTCACTTAGGAGAGACACCAGATCGAACCTCCCTACCTCTTTCCCCCCCCCACCCCCCCCCATCCTCCACACTTCCCCCTCCATAACCCTCCCCCCCCCCACATCTTCCCCCTCCCCTGCATGTGGGATCCCACCAACCACAGCCTAAGCATGACTTAGGTTTCTCGCTCCCCACAAAACACTTCCTCAACCCCTATCCCCACCCCACCCCCCTTATCACACCCACCCTTCTCTTCCCTCTTAGCAAGTACAGGCTTGCTACATAGCCACACACGCCAGGCTCTGTACACACACATTGCATGGTTTTCTACATTTACACACACACACACACACACACACACTTAATACACATGTGTGAATGTACCACCATAGAAACTTCTGATACATGCTGAAGGGATGGCATCATCTTTCTCTCCCTGGAAGAAACCAGAAACAGAAACAGCCATTCATTCTCTTCTTGTACCTGTCATCTAACAACGTACAGCCCCGACCAAAGCCCATTCGGGCCACGCCAAGGTTGTCTCTGTTTTATGATTTTTTTTGTGGTCCCCCCAGGGTCCTCTGACAGCTATTCTGTATTTGCATCTTCGTTGATGTGTGACATCATTGCTAATTTTAGTGAAACATCGTGACATTCGGGACTTTGTACATCCACCTTCGTCTTGCCTATCCTCCGATGTCTCTGACTGTCCAGTGGTCATGTATTGCATTTTGCTGCATCCAGCCCGCGGACCAGGTCTCCCAGATTATCCCGTCATGTATTTGCCATGTGATGTCTCTCTACCCTGTTCAGGGTCTTATTGTGAAAGGGGTTACCAAGGTGTAGGCTTTTATCTGTCAGATTAGCAAGGATTCAGATCACCCACAGAACAGTAACCCAATAGGTGGATGGCTAATTTTAAAACAGGGCCCTCAGACGGCCCCATTAGAAAATATGTTTTCTTTTTTTTTCCCCTCATTCAGTATTCGAGAATGGGGGGGGTGATTCAGTTACCTACTTGCGTATTCTGGCCTCTGGATGCTTTTCAGATGTGTAACAATTGAATGGATCCCTGCAATTATTGTGGTGATTACCCTTTCTTGGATTTATTTTCCGCTTGAGGAGAGTTTATAGGAGTCAGAGTGTTACGATCGATATATCAATCCTCCGTCATGTCAAACTGTTTGATTGTCACCCTGTGTCATTTAGAGACTCCCGGCATTGTTAAAACGTTAGTTATCGCTGATGTGGAGCTGGTGAACTATGATAAGTATGCTTGAGCTTTGTTAGAAGAAATGGTGTGTTGTCATTGCATCAAAAGAGATGTTTGATGTGATTTATGAGATGCGGTTGTAGGAAGAAAGCCTTATCTCTCTGTCACTACTTGGTTGAGGAGACTTATATGAGAAGCAGGGTAGAAAGAAGAAATAAACTACCATCCGTGTCATGAAACTGTGATGTGAATTTATGAGAGGAGTAACATTATGGGTGGAGAGAGGAAGAAAGGTTGTTTGAATCCGGTGTGACCCTTTGTGTGACGCTCTGCTTGGGGTCTGTCCTCAGCGGACAATCA
Source organism: Conus betulinus (assembly GCA_016801955.1). Classification (NCBI taxonomy): domain Eukaryota; kingdom Metazoa; phylum Mollusca; class Gastropoda; order Neogastropoda; family Conidae; genus Conus; species Conus betulinus. The sequence continues at coordinate 11,778 of JADBJO010003629.1, read as the reverse complement.
GTATACACAGGAACGACATTATACTTTTTTTGTTTTTTTGATTTGTTTGTTTTAATGAAAGACCAGCTCACACAATCACCATGGGATGTTGATCAGATTCAGATTGGGGTTTTGCCAGAATGGACATGAATCAGAGTCAATTTGGGCACCACAATGGACATTGACCTACGATTCAGTTGGGCCCAAAACAGGTATTGAATCGATTCAAGGTCCATTGTAGCCCAGTTTGTGGAGAGGGGGGAAAATGGGATTGCTCTTCTTTGATGTCATGTCCCTTATTGGGCTTTGCCAGACAGAGAGAATTGGGACATTGAATCTGCATCTCAGATGCCATTTTACACCCAGTTTGAGAAGATAAGTGTGACAGCTCATCCTTCACTGTTCTGAAAATTGTTGACTTGCCTGAAAGACCCTCTCACTAACAGGGCCCACCAACCGCATCGGCACCCCACCCCCAAGCCCACCGGCGGAGACCATTTCTTGGCCTAATTTTGGAGTGAGGCCCATTATTGAGCTGTGAGGACAGGGCTACCGAAGCCATCCCCTCCCCTCCGGCAACAAAGGCAAATGCGGGGGTAACTGTGGTAGTGCCCCCCACACTACATTGACCAAGAAACCCCTTGCGGGCTTCTAGCAACAGCCAGCATAGGACACAGGACTGGCAACGCTGAAAATTTGTGGCTGACTTCTCCCGTGGCAGGTTTAATTAACAGCTGGAAAGGTGGAATGAAGATAATGAGGACTCTTACTTATCAACAGGTGATGTTTGCCCAGGTGGGCTTCCTGCTGCGGTGAACTATGAAGCTGCAGCAGAGTAAGGATGATTCATTCTGGCATAGTAGGGCAAAAATGTCCACAAAAATACTGGGTGAGTGCCAACGGCAAAGCACAAAGTGTGTACGCATGTTCCATGATGAGGCTAATCCACTACAGTCGAGAGCAAAAAAACAAAACAAAAAACACACACAAAAACTCAAAAACACCTACGTCAGGTAATCAGGGCTCAATGAGATTAACAGAAGTTAGCATGCTTGCTGGCTAAGAATAGATGTTTTGTACACTAGTTGTTGGTTTGGGTTAGGGGCCATCTCTACGTCATCAGTAGATACCTGGTAGCACAGGTGGGCTTGTCGAAATAGAGGGATCCAGAGAAAACAAAGGCACATTGAGTCACTGTGGCCATGCCCAGCCATGATAATAATGATAATAAGAGGACCAATTTCTATAGCACCCATCTAACAACGAGGGTAACAGGACGAGCTTTACAAGTGTTGATAACCAGTATTAAACAAAAATGTAAGCAGAGGAAAACACACACAACACACACACACACACACCACACACACCCACACCACAACAAACAATACACAACACACGCAAACCCCCACACACACCCACCAACAAACACACACGCTACACCACACTCACACACACAAGACACAACACCAACACACACACAAAACAATTTTTGCGGTTCAGGAGTCATTAAACATACCTGTTGTTACACGCCGCACGCAACACTATCAGCACACTCGTGCATTGCAATGCATCCACGCATATTGCACGCCCAGACCCAACCCAACAACAATCAACCACACACCACACACACATGGAAAATAAGGTTGCATACATTTAAAACACACTTTATGACAGGGTGGTGAAGACCTGAAAAGATCATTGTTGTACACGGTGCAAATTGTAAATTGTGCATAAGTGACCCTGATTCCAGGATTCAGGTCCACACTGAAGATTGTGAAACAGTATGAATACTCTCTTGTTGGATCGGCAGTGGAGTGAGGACCACATTGTGATGATATCCCTTGGTTGGAGGCCAGGGAGGACCTCGTGTTGTAATATCCCTTTCTATTTGGAGGATGCAGTAGTAGAGGATCATTGTGTGTAATACCATTTGTGGGGGCAGAGGTCAGAGAAGGCGGACTCGTGTGTGTAATATATGCCTTTGTTGGAGGCAAGTGAGTCAATGAGGACAGTGTGGTGTAATATCCCTTGTTGGGGGCAGGGGAGGACATTGTGTGGGTCATATCCCTTTGTTGCGACGGCATTTGACGGACACTGTGTAGCTCATACCTTGTGTTAGAGGCAGCAAAGGACTTGGTGGTAGTAATTATATAACCCTTCGTTGGACGCTTGCAGCAGCTACAGAGCCAGCGAGGGACATTGTGTGTAATATCCCTTAGTTGGAGCGGGCAGGTTGAAGTGCGAGCGTGACGACAAGTGCTGTGTAATAAATAATCCCATTTGGTGGAGGCAGAGCAGAGCCACGGACATTGTGTGGGAATATTCGCTTTCGTTGGATCGGCCTAGTGAGGAATTTGTGTGTAAATTCGCTAGTTTGTGAGCGGCCAAGCGAGGCAGCAGGCAAGAGGACTTTGTAATATCCCTTTGTTTGGAGGCAGTGAGACATGATGGGGTAAATACCCTTTGTTGCGGCATTGGAGGTCAGTTGTGGGTAATATCCTGTGTGGATGCAGTGTGAGGAACATTGTGTGGGCAATATCCCTCTTTGTTTGAGCGCAGTGAGGGTCATTGTTGGTTAATATCCCTTTGTTGGGAAGGCAGTGAGGACATTGTGTTCAATATCCTTGTTGAGAGGCATAATTGAAGGGAAGTGTGTGTAATATCCCTGTGTTGGCGGCAGTGGGACTAGTGTGTAATATCCCTGTGTTGGCATCCGCGCACCCATTGACGGTCAATTGTGTGTTAACTATACTTTGTTGGAACGGCATGAGGGTCATTGTGTTGTAATGATCCCTTGTTGGGGCACCACTTGGATGAACGGAAACATGGTGCCTGTTGTACATATACCCTTCTGTTGGAGGCAGTGAAGAATTGTGTGTAATATCATGTTGTTTTGATTAGGCAGTAGTGAGGACATGGTGTTTACTATCCCCTTCCTGTTGGCTTGGCATGTCGAGGACAGTTTAAGATCCGTGGTTGGATTCTTTTTTTTCATTCCGGCAAGATTTCATCCCTAGCACCACGTAGGAACATGTGGTGGTAATATCACTTTTGTTGGATGGCCTCCCCTTAGGGGGACAGTGTGTGTGAATCACTTTGCCTTGAGGGCAGTGAAGGATCTGTGGAATCATCTCTGTTTTTGGACCCCCTCTGGCAGTGGGACCCCATTGTGGTTTTTTTAATATCCTTGTTGGAGGCAGTGGGATCTGTGCTTCCGCCCGCTTCGGGGAATAATACCTTGTTGGAAGGCTAGTGCCGGCCCAGGGCTACCTTCAGGTTGGCAACGTGAGGACTGTGTGTGTGTGATATCATTTCCTGTTTGGAGGCAGTGGGGACCATTGTGTGTATTATAATCCTGTTTGTGTTCCCACAATCCGGCCCCCACGTTTCTTCGAGGGGGGGCGGGGAAAACATACGTGAGTTAATATAATACCCTTGTCTGGCCCACTTCTTGGCCTGAGAGCTAGGGAGGAATTTGTGTGTAATATCCCTTTGTTGGACGGCTAGCGAGGAGGAAACATTGAGTGTATATCCCCTTGTTAAGACTCAGAGGCAGAGAGGACACGGTAATATCCCTTGGTTGGAGGCAAGGCCCGGGACACTCGATATTGTGTATATAAAGAACTCTTTGTTAGATAGGCAGCGAGTAACATTGTGTGTAAGATCCTTGTTGGAGCACCAGTTCCCTGAGGGACATGTGTAATATCCCCGTATTAGATTTGCCACAGCGCTTTGACTCTTGAGGGACATGTGTATAGATCCGTTTGTGGAGGCGTGGAGGAAATTGGTGCTGCTAATAATATAACTTTGTTGGGGCCCCCCAGCCCCCAAGTTTGGACGTGTGTGTCATGTAATCCTTTTCCGTTCGGAGACGGCCAGCGAAGACATTATTATTGTCACTGTTTACTAATACAAGAAGTGAATTATGTTGCGATTTCTTTGCGTGTGCGTATGTTGTCTCATTGTTGTCACATAAGACAGACTGTTGTTTCACCAAGATCTCCAAATTTGCCTCGCCTCGGGACTCGAGAAGAATGCTGGGCAGATTAAAGAGGGAATCAAGTTTGTGCTAGCGCTGCGCCCCCCGAACGTTGTGCTTGCATACTTGCTTGCATCACTCCTTCTTATCTGAGAATACACTGTGAGTATCCGTCTATCTTCATCTCTCACATGTCCACTAGAATGCCTTGGCTCCCCCCTTCTATCCCCCCCCCATCTACACCCCCTTTCCTCACTGGCATTTTGAATAATGTTAGGCTATTCCTCACGTCAGTGTAAGAGGTGCGGCTATTCGGAAATGTCAGTAGTTATAGCTAATGTTGTGGCTATTCCTAGTAGTCAGCCTAGACAGAATGTTAGGCTATCCTCAACGTCAGTAGTTAAGAGTGTTAGGGTATTCCTCAATCCGTAGTTACGCATGTTAGGCTCTTCCCTCAAGTCAGTAGTAAGACATGTTAGGCTATTCCTCAAAGTCAGTAGTAGAATGTTAGGCTATGACCTCAAGTTCCTCAGTTAGAAGAATGTTAGTCGTGGGTTATTCCACTCAACAGTCAGCTAGTTTCAGAATGTTGGGCTATTCCTTCAAGTCACGTAGAAGATCCTGTAAGCGCTATTCCCTCACAGTCAGTAGTTAACGATGCCTCTGGTCTATCTCCCTCCAGTCAGTAGTTAAGAAGTTTAGCTTATTCTCAAGCAGAAGTTACGACATGTTAGGCATGTCCCTACAGTGTCAGTAGCACCGAGCCCATCTTACGAAAGATATGGGTAGGCTATTCACACCCTAAACCGTCTTAGTAGCGTTAAGACATTGTTAGGGCTTATTTTCCCTTTATATGTCTCAAGTAGAAGCCAGTCCTTACGGCTGTAGTGTCCCCTAACCAAGTCTTCGATAGAAGATCTGTTAGGCGATGACTAAGTCAGTAGAAAGAATGTTAGGCTATTCCCTCCAAGTCGTTAGACGAAGTTTAGGTCTTCCCTAAGTTCAGTATACGCTAGTTAAGAATGTTAGGATACTATTCCCTCAACGTCAGCTAGAGCATGTTAGGCTATTCCCTTAGGTCCGAAGTAGGAGTAGTTAAGAAAGTTAGGCTATTCCTCAAGTCAGTAGAAGAATGTTTCGCCTATTCCCTCAAGTCCGTAGTTAAAGAATTTTAGGCTATTCCCTCAAGTCAAGTAAGTGTAAGAATGTCTAGGCTCATTCCCGTCAAGTTCAGAGTACCCTGTAGTAAACGAAGTTCGGTATTCCATCAAGCAAGAGTTAAGAAGTTGAGGCTATTCCCTCAAGCGTCAGTAGTTAAGAAGTGTAGGCTGATTCCCTCAAGTCAGTGGTTAGTCAAGTTAAGTGAATGGTAGGCATTCACTTCAACCTTCACCCTCACCGCTTAAGAAGTTAGGCCAATTCCATCAAGTCAGTTAGAAGATGTTAGGCTCCGACCCTGCAACGTAGTTAGATGTTTCGAGTATTCCTCTTGCAGTCAGTCCGAAGAATGTAGGCTATTCCTCAAGTCAGTAGTTAAGAAGGTTAGGCTATTCCCTCAAGTCAGTAGAAAGAGAAGAATGTGGCTATTTCCCTCAAGCAGTAGTTAAGAATTTAGGCTATTACTCAAGTCAGTAGGTTAGAATGTTAGGCTTTCCCTCACGTCAGAGTTAAGAAGTTAGGCTATTCCATCAAGTCAGTCACGTTAAGAATGTTAGGGCTATCCCTAAAGTTCAGTAGGTAAGAATGTTGGCTATTCCTCAAGTCATAGTTAAGAATGTTAGGTATTCCCTCAAGTCCGAGAAGCATGCTAGGCTATTCCCTAAGTCAGTAGAAGAATGTTAGTACGATTCCCTCAAGCAGTATGTCTAAGAGATGTCCATTGGCTATTCCCCCTCATCCTCAGTGTTTTTGTGAGGGTGTTCGAGCTACTTACACTCAAGCAGAGTTAAGAATGTTAGGCTATTCACCTCAAGTCAGTAGTAGACTGTTAGGCTGTTCCCTCAAGTCAGTAGTTAAGAAGTGGCTAGTCCCTCAAGCATAGTGAAGACTGTTAGGCTCATTCCCTCAAGTAAGTCCTCTCGAAGGTTAGGCTATTCCCTAAAGTCACGTAGTTAAGAATGTTAGGCTGGGTCCCTCAAGTCAGTAGAAGCGCAATGTTCCGGCTATTCCTAAAGTCAGTAGTTACTGAATGTAGGGCGTCGTTCCTCAAGTCGTAGAAAGAATGTTAGGCTATGCCACGCAGGTCAGTTAGAAGAATGTTTAAGTTTCCTCAAATTCAGGCTTTTGTGCAGAGCTGCCCCCGGGCACATCTGTGAAGGGAAAACTATGGTTGGTGGAGGGGGTGTGTGTGCTACTATAGTTCTCTCCACTTCGAGAGTTGAAAGATTTCCATTGGTGACCCCTCATGTCCTCAGTTCTCTTTGGAGTGTCCTTGAGTACCTCTACACCCACCCTGACATTGACCTACGTGCACTACACACCTGATAGTCACGCTGCGTGTCTCTCAGTCAACCTGTCTTTCCTCGGTTTTTGGCGCTGTGCTGTGCTGTGTAATGGTCTCCTACCGCTGGACTTTATCTTTAGGTCACTTCTGCAAAGAACTGACTCTGTGGGGGGAGCACAGTCAACTCTTTACTAGGCAGGCTTTTAGAGAAGACTGGCCCCCTGGAAAGTTAAGTTTTACCTCAAGCGGGGAAGGGGATGGGTGGGTGGTGGGGGGGGGGGGGGGATTTACAGGTGCCGGGACCCTTTCATTAGACAAACTTGTTACCGTTTGATGTTTCAGTGTGGACGGGCACACTCTCTAAGTCAACGTGTCGTTATGTGACGGTGTGATTTTAGAACGGGAGGTTCAGTTGCCCTGCGTTGAGCGCTTTTCGGCGAGCCGCAAATGGGGTCCCCGTTCTGTCTGGTCCCAGTCTTTGCATGTTCATAAGTATACCTTGGCGGGCAACACCGCCTTCACACCCACCCCATGCGGAGCCCCCCATCTGCATTTAAGAGACCCATGCATGAGGGACCCCTCTCCTTACGAACGCCTTGGCCTTGTGGAGAGTCATGAGTTCACGGTGTCATCTAAACCTGAACATTCGAAAGGAACGGGCTGTTTATTCCACACACACACACACCAAACACCCACACACACACACACACACACGTCACCATATGCATTTATGCGTGTGCCTGAATTTAGGGCTCGGCAGGAGGACCATACAACGCGCATCTCATGTATTGATAAGGCACAGTGGTGGTAAGCCTGAAATGTGAGGGTGTGCATGATTGACCAAGCTCAGCTGGATCAAGGTAGAAAGAGTCAGAAAATACAGTAAACGCTGACTTTCCTCTCTGTCTCTCTGACTCTGACTGTCTCTATCTCTTCTCTCGTCTCGCCTGCCTGTTGTCTGGTCTGTCTGTCTGGCGTCTCTCTCTCTCTCTCATACCATCAGACTCTCCCTTGTTAATCTCTTGTCTCCGGGCTTATTTCGCATAAACAGTTACTGTAAGACTAAGTTTGGAAGTTACTGAAATCTGTGAGAGGAGTTACAAAAGACCTAACAGATAATGTGATAGCTTACACAGAAACGGCATCAGAACACTGGGGTCTAGCAATTAGGACTGTTGAGAGTGTTGGCATGTCACACACACACACACACACCACACACACACACACACACACACACACACAACACACACACAGCGGAAAACATTGTTTGACTTCGCCCACACTCCACACACACACACACACACACACACCACACACACACCCGCACACATTTCACACACACACATACAACACACACTCACACCCCCCCCCCCCACCCAACCCCCTGCCCCCCCCCCCCAACCCACCCCCCCCCCCCCCCACACACCACCACAGAAAGCCAGGGTGGTGGGACTGCAGGCATGATGTGAAGTCCACCATACCCACCCATCAAACTATGTGATAGGACAGGCTGGGGATATATCACCCAGGGGAGTGGGAGGGACTTGGGGAGGGGGGGGGGGGGGGGAGGAGGGGGGGTTGTCTGACACTATACAATGACACCACCCCAACAACTCCCACATTAGGATATCAACAGTCAGCAGAATGGGGCACTGCTGGTCGGGAGGGTGTGACATCATGTGTTGTTGCTGTGGTAATGCCAAAAATCACATTATCATGTGGTTTATTGGGCCACATTATCAGGTGTGTGTGGTTTTGGCAAAAATCAGTTATCATGTGTGTTGTATTGGCCCACATTTCATGTGTGTTGTTTGTGTGGCCACATTACATGTGTGTTTATTGGCCACAGTATCATGTATGTTGTATTGGGCCACATTATCATGTGTGTTGTATTGGCCACAATTATCATGTGTGTTATATTGGCCACAGTATCATGGTGTTGTATTGGCCACATTTCATGTGTGTTGTATGGCCACATTATCATGTGTGTTATATTGGCCACATTATCATGTGTGTTATATTGGCCACATGTGTTGATTTTGGCCACATTATCATGTGTGTTGTATTGGCCACATTATCATTGTATGTGTTATATTGGCCAAGAGAACAGTGACAAACAAGCTTGTTCAAATGAAACAAACAAGATGCACACATATAAATGTACTCCCAGTTTATCTTCCTGAAAAACGTTGCAGTCAGACATGTGTCGTAATGTATTTTACATCACAATCATCAAACATGCATCATAATGTATTTGGTCACTGAGATAAACTGCCATCTGTGGAAGTGTGCATGTGGTTTAACTCATGATAGCCGTTAGTAACGGCTATTCTGGTAAAATGAAATATTGGGCATAATCCGTGACCTATAATGAACATACCTACAAATTTTCAGAAAGATTGACCCAGAAGTTTTGTCTAGAGCGAGTGGAACACGGATTTTGACCACGGACGGGGACCAGACAGACATGAACACATTTTCACCACTGACAGACAGACAGACAGTGTTTCTTTGTTCCCATTGTAAAGTGCTCCCTGTTCTATAAGAACTTGGAGTACAAAAACAAGCAAGCAAACAAGCAAAGAGCTAATTAATGGAGTGTCTCAAATTTAAGTGAAGAAAAATGTACCCCCTCCCTCCATCTCTCCCCTTCCCCTGTGCCTGTCTTTCTTTTACACCACACACACAGGCTGGGATGCTTTGTCAGTTGGGTTTCTACTTTCAGTATTTTTTTTTTTGTTTTTTTTTTTTTTTTTAATTTTATTTTTTTTGTCCAGAAACAAATTATGCGAAAGCCTGCCAAACACATAGGTTCTGAACATGATGCTGATCCAAGGACATCCATGAGTCTGGTAAAACTGCTGTGCGCAGGGGTACCAGCCTTTCCACTTACCATACTACTGAGGCAGGTAAAACTGCTGTGCGCAGGGGTAACGGCCTTCCCACTTGCCATAGTACTGAGGCAGAGGCAGGAAAGTGCTGTGGCGCAGGGGGTACCAGCTTTCTACTTACCATGCTATTGAGGCAGGTAAAAATGCTGTGCGCAGGGCTACCAGCCTTTTGACTTGCCATACTACTGAGGCCTTAAATACCCTTGCACTTTTTAAAAAATATATTTTTTGTTTGGAAGTCCTGTATGAACCCAGTTCAAAAGAATGACAATGCCTGGGAAAAAAAAAAAGGTGCTAGACAAACAGACGCTGCCGGAAAAAGACGGATGTTCTCCGTGAACAGCGTGAAGAGACAGTTTGTTTGTGACAGAAAACTTGTGTGAGTTGACTTGTAAACAAGAGAAGAAAGTGTGCTATATGGGCAGATGGTGTTTACCTGGAGCTGGGGAAAAAAAAAAATTGAAAGGAATTTGAAAGAAAAGTGTAAGAAAGACAACAAAGAATAGAGTGTGAGGAAAAGAGGAAATTTTATACTAAGCATACAGTGTTAAGAAGGAGAGGATACAATTGAATTATACTAGCATACAGTGAAGAAGGTGAGGATTACAAAGTCGAAGAAGTGTGAAGGTGGGGATACAATTTGAATTATACTAGCATACAGTGTAAGAAGGTGAGGATACAAATTGAATTATACTAGGCATTGACAGTGTGAAGAAGGTGAGAATACAATTTGAATTATACTAGCATACATTGTGAAGAAGGTGGGGTACAATTTGAATTATACTAGCATACAGTGTGGAAGGTGAATTACAATATATTAACTAAGTATTAAGAAGGTGAAAATTTAACAAAGTGCTTACATTATACTAACCTACACACAGTGTTAGAAGGTGCGGATACAATTTACATTACTTAGCATACAGTGTTAAGAGGTGGGGATACAATTTACGTTATATTAACAAAGTATTAAGAAGGTGAAAAATGTGCTTACATTATGCTACAACACAGTGTTACGAAGGTGAGGATACAATTTACATTAGTTAGCATACAGTGTTAAGAAGGTGGGGATACAATTTACATTATATTAACACACAGTGTTAAGAGGTGAAGGGACCAATTTACCATTATATTAACACAGTGTTAAGAAGGTGAGGATACAATTTACATTATATTAACACAGTGTTAAGAAGGTGAGGATACAATTTACATATATTAACACAGGAGTTAAGAAGGTGAGGATACAATTACATTATATTAACACAGTGTTAAGAAGGTGAGGATACAATTTACATTATATTAACACAGTTTGTTAAGAGGTGAGGATACAATTTACATTATATTAAAACAGTGTTAAGAAGGTGAGGGATATACAATTTACAACATATATTAACACAGTGTTAAGAAGAGGGTAGGATACCAATTTCTATTATGTTAGCGCACAGTTTATATTAAGAACAGGCGGGGATACAATTGACATCAATCTGCCTTCTGCTCCCCCCGTCCCACTTCTTACCCCCCCCACTGCCCCCCCCCCCATCAACGTTTTCTTTTTTGAAACCAAAGCAGTCAGTTTTGTCCTCACTCACGAAAAGCATATCACTGACATTTTCTTCACTTTTGGAACAGTAATGAGTATCTAAAATACCCCTTTTTCACATGCATTGCTATGGGAGTAATTTATTACTATCCTGACCTTTGTCCCGTCTATGCCAACATCCTCTCTCTCCCTCTCTCTCTCTCTGTCTCTCTCTCTCTGTCTCTCGGTCTCTGTCTCTCTCTCTCTCTCTCTCTCACTCTCTCGCTACAAATTTATTTGATTCGTACCATCTGTCGTTTGGATAGCCACGACATTGTTTACATGTACCCATGTTTACAGGGCTGGAGGCCCTAAACATTAAAAAATAGTCTTCTCGCTCTGGCTCCTCTCTTCTCTCTCTCTCTCTCTCTCTCTCTCTCTCTCTCTCTCTATCTCTGTCTCGTCCCCCCCCTCCCCCCCCAGCTCTCTCTCTCTCTCTCTCTCTCTCTCTCTCTCTCCTCCCTCCTCCTCCTTCTTCCACTGCCACTGCAGACTGCTGAGTCTCTCAGCTGAATAAAGATTTGCCACACAGACGAATTTCCATGTGGCCACCAGTATCTAGGACCCCAGAAAACACATCCTCCAACACTGTCCAGCCCATGAGTGTTCTACAGCATCAAACCTGGCCAGCGGGTGCAGAAACTGCCGATGCAGCTTGGGGGGGGGGGGGGGGGGGGGGGGGGGGGGGGGGGGTGCAGCTGTCAAGATCTTTGAGAAGACTGTGGGTTTCAGGACCAGGTACTCTGAAGATCCTACGCAAACCCCCAACAAAGAGAAGAATAAAAAATGGACGTGCTGAAGAAGAAGAAGAAGAAGAAGGACCACGAAAGCATGGTGAACACAGTCTGTGAAGTTCCTGGCATTGCCTGCCGCTGAGTTGGCAGGGGAGGGGAATGGTGCTCGATTCCAT
>JADBJO010003628.1:232500-234967 GCA_016801955.1 Conus betulinus | reverse complement strand
ATATGGTCCAGGAAAGGTTGTTCCTGCACAATTCTGTAGCCGCTGACAATGCTTGGGTTATTGAACAGCAGAGCTGACCACTCAGACTGTTCCATATCTGTTGATCCCCTTGCATCCTTCAATTGATCCTCAAGCATAGGCTCAAAGATTGTCCCTTACATTTATACTGTTTGCGTAATGTTTTTAGTTTCAACACTTTTTTCCTCTCCACACTTTCGTTTTGTTTAATTCTACTACCTTTCGCTGGCTGCTTTGGGGGTGCTGTTGGATTCTTTTTCGAACCCTTGGCGTCGGAACACCACAGAATTATGGACTGTGGTGTGTCCTCTATCTGACGCCAAGGGCACGGACCAAATCAGTCGTTCTTGTTGATGGGTCCGATCCAGCGAGCCGGACCGAAAGGCCTCGGAAGTCAGGGAGAATACAAAAGGCCTCGGAGCAGCGATACATTAATCGATCTGCCTTCGAGAGGAATTGCGATATTTTCCTCATGCAGCTAGTGAAGGGTTTTCATTATTTTGATATTTCCATTTTCCCATTACCTTCATCTTCCTTATTTTTCCGGTTTTTTTCACTCTCAATTTCAAATCTTTGCCAAGTCATAACTATATGATGGAAGAATTGTTAACCTGCACTTGTTTTCCCCACTGTTTAATTTATCAGCATTATATATATCCTATACATGTTTATAGTTATGTTAAAGTTAGTCGCTGTGAATGTCTTAGATCTTTTTCATGGGTGAATACGCCCCCATGTCATGATGGCTTGTACTGCTATTACATTAAAATATCAATGAGCCTCTTTCTTACTCGCACACATTACAAACAAATGCACACACATACACAATAATAAATAAAATACGCGCCCACAACAAGAGTTGAACGTTTTTGACTGTTCCCTGCCTCATTTCAGAGTTTCTCCTCCAACAACCAACATATTACGAACAGTAGGGTACTCTTTATCCCATGATGGACGCCATAGCAAGAGTTCCCTACGTTGATGTTTCATTCCCTGTCTGATTAACTAAAGATTGCTGTCCCTGCTCACTCTCGTCATGCATGCTCCGGATAAAGCCTGGCACTGGGGACAGGTGCGCGCCTTGGAGGCAGCAGGCCAGGCACAGCGCTTTGTGGCCCACACGGCACCAGCAGCAGCACCTCAGCGCGGTGGCTGCAGCACTTGCGGCACATCTCCCCGGCCATGGCGGGCGGAGCGAGCTGGCCTGCGTGGGGGGGGTCCGGCTGGGTCAGAGAGGGGTTGGAATGGTTTGATGTATGTGTGTGTGAGGTGAGGAGTGTTGTGATGATGTGTGTGGTGGCGTTGTGTGTGTGTGTGTGTGAGAGAGAGAGAGAGAGAGTGTGTGTGGTAGCCTACCTGTGTACATGCTGCACGCGCGTGTGTGTGTGTGTGAGAGAGAGAGAGACTACTCTCTCTCTCCTCTTATTATCTCTCTCTTCTTGCACACACACCACACACACACAACACACACTAAAAATGACAAACAGCCAGACAAAAGAGACTGAGAAGACAGAGAAGATGGAAAGAGACCTACCAACTGACAAAACAATGACTTTCAAGAAGACCGACCGATAGGACAGGGACACAGAAAGACCAAACTTAGCAGCCAAGAAGCGCTTGACGGCTCCACAATGGAGCGATTGGGGCAGATCTCCAGTGCGGTCTTGCCATCGGTCGTTGCGGGCCTCGTGGTCGGCCCCGGCTTGGAGCAGGACGCAGGCGATACGCACTGTCTCTTCCTCCTTCACACTGGGGGCTCTGCCCCAGCAGCAGCGAAAGAACTGGGGGCAGGAAGGTAAGTAAGGTACTGTTGCTTATAGCCCAGACGACCGAAAGGGTCCTATCAGGGCTTTCCCCGCTTCAACGCAAATCAAATCATTGAAAAGAAAGCCAACAAAAAACCACACACACACACCACACACACACACACACACACACACACACAAAACTCATTCCACAATCCTTTGAACACCCAATTTCTTTTTTTAATCTTTCCTCCATAAAACTTAGACAAAAAAATGTTAATCTCTTTCAGAAATTCAAAGGTCACATAAGGTGGACCATCTCTGGACAAGGTTTTCATGAAGTCTGCCGTAAAGTATTTATGTGTCACATCATGCAAGTCCCACCACTCAAAAAGAAACTGGAAAGTGGTCGCTGCACTCTGCAGTCACAGCACGGGAAAGTGGAAAAGGAGAGAAAACGGAAATCGCGACCAGCCGTAACACCTGTGACAGAGAAGAAACTGGACACTGCGCCCTGCAGTAACATAAGGAACTGGAGGGGGAAGGAGATGGGGTATGGGTGGGGGAGAGATGAAAATTGCAACCAGCAGCAGTAACAGAACTGTAACAATAGAGAAATGGAAAGCTGACATCAGAGCCGTCAGGGGAATTATAACAGAAAGAAATGGAACTATGGCAATTACAGCCCAAAGCAACAAATTCTA
>JADBJO010003628.1:227500-230000 GCA_016801955.1 Conus betulinus | reverse complement strand
ATTTAAACAACTTGACAATCCTTCCCTCTGGCGACACGTTCTTGTCATGGTGTTTTTTCCCATCCAGCGCTTTCCTGCTGTCTGGTGTCCTGAAGTCTGGAGAGCTGGTGACTGTGGGCTGTAGTGGGCCGTCCTCAACGCTGGTCACCGGTGAGGCAAAGAGCCGTTCAGCTAGTTCTGTGGGCACCGTGGTTAGCTCTGCAGTCGCACGTTGCTGGTCTGAATCTCGCTAACGCCCCCAACATGAAAACTTTGGCGATGTCGCTGCCTGTCTTAAACTGTTGTAGTTCTGGTGGTATCAGTATAATGCTAGATAGGCCCCTCCTCCCCCCCCCCTCTCTCTCCTCCCCCCCCCCCCCCCCCCCCCCCCCCCCCCCCCCTAAGCCATATTCTGTGTGCTGGGTGTGGGAGCTAAACCGTACTGTGATTGAACCAAACCTAAATGCAATCTTTCCATTTTTTCGGATTTAAAACCCTATTTGTCTACGTGCTTGCAAATGGGTACCTGATTCAGTTCAGGGAAGATTAAAGGCAGCGGAAGAAGAGGGATAGACATTGCCTTCTATCTGCCGTGCCCCAGACACGGCGAACCTCTAACAGTTCACTGTCCCTGTGGCTGTGACGCTGTGGGACTTAAACCTTCAAGCCACACGTATCTTTGCCTTTCAGTGGTTCCGAAGCGCACATTGCAAGCAGTCACCACTTCCTGTCGGTCTGATTGCCTTCTGTTTGTCTGCTGTTCACTGCATGGCTGGCTGGTTGCTGCTCTTCGCCGTTGACAGTCAAATGGTCAAACCGAAGCGTGGTGATCGACGTGCGGACAGAGGCAGCATGCAGGCAGTGAGCAGCCCCTCACAGAACAGGAAACAAGCCGGCACACGTGGTCACCTGAAGGGGGAGCTCAGTCCACTGAACCATTCTCTCGTAGCACTCGAGGAGGGGAGGGGGTACAGGGGGGTGGGGGGTGGGGATACATGTGGAGCCTGGAAGTGGTTACTGATCTGCGCCAGTCATGGGCCATTAGTGGAATGGTGAGGGGAAATGCTGTACATCTTTGGTCAGGACTGTCACGGGCATGAGTGGTGTGTGACGATGACGTCACACGGGCACTGAGTGATGTGGGTGTCGACGATGTCACACGGGCATGGAGTGATGTTTCGATGACGTCACACGGGTTGATGGTGTTTTTGTGTCGATCATGCTGAAGAGCGATCACATCTCATTCACCTGGGCTGACCGTCACATGAAGATCGGAATCAGGGACACGAACTGGAATCCATGTCATTGGTTATGGTGACACGCGTCCCCCCTCCGTCCACTTGCCTCCCCACCTCGGCTACCTCCACTGGATCTTTTAGAGATGGACTAGGTTCTGGACCTTTTGATGCAATATGGGGAAATGGAGATGCCGGCTTTGTGCAGCGATTGGCTGGGCGCAGTTTAGATAAACAGGTGTTGTTCGTGGCTGGTAGCTGAGAGATCTGTTGATCACAAGGGTGCTGCATGAACAGGTCTGTATTGTATGCACTAGCATGTGGTCCTCATATTCCTTCCTACCCCCCTCCCTTTCTGTCTCCCCCCCCCCCCCCCCCCCCCCCCCCCTTGCCGCACTCATCTCACCGAAAACAAAGGGAAATAGTGTCAGTTAATGTTATGAACAGACAAATCGGCTGTTCAGTCTCTAGGATATTGCTACCACTCGATTTATCTACTGCCATACAGTAAGAAAAAGAAAGGAAAAGGAAGAAAGAAAAAAAAAAAAAAAAAAATGCAACGTCACAGTGGCGGAAAGGGACTGAAAGATGCAGACAGATAACAGACTCGCAGAAAGCGAGTATTCATGGTCAGCCATAAAAACCACAGAAGATATAAATACAGGAGGGGTTAAGTAGCGCCAGAGGGAGGGGTGGTGGAGGGCAGTCCGGGGGGGGGGGGGGACTAGAATTGACGGCTAAAACACACACACACACACACACACACACTGAACACTGAAACTGTGACCTGGTGCTGTGTCAATGTTTCTGTCCTTGACAGTCATGGGATAGTGAACGCTAGTCCCTGTTCGTTGTGCCCCCAACAGAGAACATGAAAGCTTGCCGACAGTCGTATGGAGAACAGCTGGTGAAATTGTATGTGGTCTGCCTTCAGTGTTTGACAGCCGGACAGTAGAAGTGTGGCTCACGCCTCAGACACTGGGTGTTTTGCGCTAGTTAGGGTTCCGCTCTACAGGGTGTGATCAAGATGAAAGAAAAAAAACGCACCGACCGCCCTTCTATGTATGCGTAGAGTTCTGCGCTCGCTCTCTCTCTCTCTCTCTCTCTCTCTCTCTCTCTCTCTCTCTCTCCTCCTTCCCTCGTCCCTCTCTCTCTCAATATCTGGACACAGCTATGTGCTGAAATACCTTGGAAAAAGAGTGAACCAAGCCATTGTCGACCCGTGTCGTCTTACCTTGATCGTAGCGGGGAGGGGGGGGGGGGATAGAGGAAAGTGAAGACGAGGG
>JADBJO010003628.1:197500-225000 GCA_016801955.1 Conus betulinus | reverse complement strand
TCTCTCTCTCTCTCTCTCTCTCTCTCTCGCTAATCGTACCTGGCGGTCGGCCGGACTGTCGACAAGATGAACTGAATACTCCTGGTGTGGGAGAGGGCCATTTTCACAGAGGAACATTCACTTGATGGACGGTCCGCGGAGGACATTCTGTCTTGATGAATGTGTACTGGATACTTTGACATTTCCTTCCAACCCTCCCACTCCCAGCCCTCCCCACCCCCCCCCCACCCTCACTCCTCTCTCTCTCTCTCTCTCTCTCTCTGTGTCTCTCAGCCTGCCGATTCTTAACCACCACCACCACACAACAACCACACACATGTGCACACTTAATATCCCTGAACTATACCACAGTGGAAGGAGCTGCGGGAAGAGAGCAGAGACAGACCATCTGAGGATCAGGGGAGACCACCGTTATGGAAAGCAGGGGCACGGAGCAGGAAATGGGGGACTATCAAGGGGAGACAGGAGTTTCGTGCTACCCCGTGCTAATCACAGCTTTTTCACCACCATCAAAGGGTTCTCTCAACACTGCCTGGGATCCATGTTTGTCTTCTCTTGTTTGCTTCCCCCCCTCCCTCCCTTCTCTCTCTCTCTCTCTCTCTCTCTCTCTCTCTCTCTCTCTCTCTCTCTCTCTCTCTCTCAAGCATGCCCGATCCTGCTTGTCTTTCGTTACAAATAATGCTATGTACCAACAAACAACGAACCCAAACAAGCAAAACATTGGGTTGGAATGCGCTAAACAACAGACCCACGGGTATTCTGGGGTGGGCAACTCACAGAGGGTGGGTCGACTCCCAGGGCCATGTGTGTGTGTGTGTGTGTGTGTGTGTGTGTGTGTGTGTGTGTGGCCACGCCTCCGGATGGCAGCTTTCACCGATTGCAGCGTGACATGACAGTGACTGTGTGACAGGCGGTGTGTTCGGCTGTGACACGTGCTACTTGACCCCCCGGGGTCACCCCCGCTCTGCCCTCAGCACCGCCGACATTGCCTCCTTCGTGGAACAGGATGCTGTGTGCAACGGCACTCGGGGAATGTGGGGGGAGGGGCTTTTGAAAGAAGGGGGGAAAAAAAGAAAAGAAACAGCAAGAATTCGGGTGCGTAGTTTGGGTCAAGTGTCGTTGAGAGAGGTGGGGTGGGGAACGAAGGAGGGGGCGGAAGAAGGGTGAGCGTGGTGGGTGTGAGAGTGTGTTAGAGAGAGAGAGAAGGAGAGAGGGGCGCACAAAGATTAGTAGAACGATTTTTGTGTGGGGGTATATGTGAATGTTTGTGCAGCGTGTGTGTGTGTATGTGTGTGTGTGTGTCTGCGTGCGTGGGTGCGTGCGTGTGTGTATGTGTGTGTGCGTGCGTGCGTGCGTGTCTGTGTGCTTACGTGCATGCGTGCGTGTGTGTGTGTGTGTGTGTATGTGTGTGTGCGTGTGTGTGTGTGTGTGTTTTACTCGATCATGAGAGCACGGAGTTCACAAAAGATTTTTTTTTCACAGTGGCGGCAAGTTGGTATTATATTCTCACGTTGTTTTTCTTGGCTTTTCCACGTACCTGAATGTGTGTTTGCATCCGGTGACATCTCAGCCGCTTTTCATCCTTAGATAGAGAAAGATAGACAGACAGACAGATAGATAGACAGACAGACAGACAGATAGATAGATGTGATATCATTGACAATGTTTGCTCTCACTACCCCCGTGCTGATGATAGCTTGCTAACCCATCCAAGGGTTCTCACAGCGCTGCCTGGGACACTTGTTTGTCTCTCTCTCTCTCTCTCTCTCTCTCTCTCTCTCTCTCTCTCTCTCTCTCTCTCTCTCTCTCATATTATTTGTCTGTCATTCCGTGTCTCTGTCTCAAGTCTCCCTCGCCTCTGTCCCACATACGAGCTGTAGCTTGTAGGGTAAAGAGTTTGAGGACCAGGAGAAATGCTGCCGAGAAACGGCGCTGTTAACATGAGCTTTAACTGATGGAATGAAACCATTTTAGTGGGGTCAACCCCGTTTAATTGAATGAACCATTTTTAATGGAATGTACCCTCCTTAACGGTGTAGACCCGTTTCATGAGTCGGCTCTGTCTAATGGAGGGAACGCTGTTTAATGGAGTAAGCTCTGTTTGATGAAATGAACCGTTTTTGATGGAGTGAGTTATGTTTAATGGAATGAGTTTTCAGTTTGTTTCATCAAGGAGGCGTCACTGCGTTCGGACTAGTCCGTATACGCTACACCACAACTGCTAAGTTTTGAGACCACACTACGCATGATTTTAAGCTGATGGATAAATGAATTAACAACTAATATGAGAGAACAGAGTGAAAATTATGTTTAATGGAGTGAAGAATTATGTTTAATGGAGGGATTCCTACTGAACAGAGTGAACGTTGTGTCGTAATGATATATGGCCTGAATAATGGAGTAAGACCTTTTTTTTTTTTTCCCTCCACCACCCCCGCCTTTACTGGTTTTTTTGTCTTCTTTTTTTTTTCTTCTTTGTTTTTTTTTTTTTTTTTTTTTTTTCCTTTTTTTTCACTTTTCTTCCTTATTTTTTTTATTTCATTTTTTTTTTTTTTCTGTAAAGGCGGTCCTTATTTTTTTTTTTTTTAACTTTTCTCACTTCTTTTTCAATTCAAAATTACGACATTTTTTTCCACACTCGCCATGCAGTTCTGTATGCTGAGTCGCAGTGCTAATAATGGACATTCACTTGTTTGCTTTAATGGTTGTGCGTTTGATACAATAAATGGAGTAAGACCTGTTGAATGGAAGGAAATGAGGTAATACAATAAGGTCTGTTTAAGTCAGTGAACCCAGTTAAATAGAAGGTCTAATGAAGTGAATCCACCCTTTTTTTTTTAATAGAGTAAAGGCTGTTTAACACAGTGACCTGTGTTTAATGCAGTGAGTCATTTTTAACGGAGTAAAGCCTGCAATGTCTGTTTAACAGAATGACCTATGTTTAATGGAGTGAATCCTGTGAATAAACTAGTGACTGTTTAGTTGATGAAAACTTTTTTTAATAGAATGAACCTTGCATGATAGAGGAAACTCAGTGTAATAGAGGGAAGCCTGTTTTGTTGAGTGAATGTTTATGTAGCAGAGTGACGGGAATCTCGGTGCAACATGGCCCAGACAGGGGTCGTGCCATACAGTCGGCCCATGATGCACTGGCCACAACAGGTGTGGTGGTTGTGACATGTGGCCCTTTAGTGGTCTCCACTGCCAACATTACCTGGCTGCAACAGGTGTCATGGTGACTGACATGTAGCCCTGTAGTGGTCTCCCCTGCTTGCATTACCTGGCTACAACAGGTGTGGTGGTTGTGACATGTAGCCCTGTAGTGGTCTCGCCTGCCTACATTACCTGGCTCCAACAGGTGTGATGGTGACTGACATATAGCCCTGTAGTGGTTTCCCCTGCCTACATTACCTGGCTACAACAGGTGTGGTGGTTGTGACATGTAGCCCCTATAGTGGTCTCCCTTGCCTACATTACCTGGCTGCAAACAGGTGTGATGGTGACTGACATTTAGCCATGTAGAGGGGAGGAGAGAGAGAGAGAGAGAGAGAGAGAGAGAGAGAGAGAGAGAGAGAGAGAGAGAGAGAGAGAGGAGAGAAGGAGAGGGAGTAATGGATTTGACAGTGGTATGGAGGGGATGGGGAAAAAAGACTGTGTGTAGGGCAGAATAGGTGTTATGTTCAAATCGTTGTGATTTTTTAACCGAACATGACATGATGAAATCAATGTGAATTCTGAACAGTACATGTCATGATGAAGTCCATGTGAATTTTGAACGATACATGTCATGATGAAATCTATGTGAATGTTGAACCGCACATGTCATGACAGAATCGATGTGACTTTCGAACCGCACATGTCATGATGATATATTGACAGAAGCTGTCGAGCTGAGCAAACACTCGCTCTTTCCCATCGTATATCACACGGACTACTAAACCTTATCTTCACCCACATAGCTTCAATACCGGGCCTCTCTGGCAGATTGTGTAGTCTGCCCGTCAGAATTCTCTACGGACATTTGTTTTTTTGCAGAGCTTCATGAAGAGAAATGGGGCTATATTTGGGGATACTCTGAATGTGTTGAAGACGGAGAGAAGGGTCATTGTGCTCATTGCTGACAAAGCAAGGAACAGTCTTGAACTGAAGCAGGCTGTGCACCACGAGGTTGTCTCCACACAGCTCCCCTTTGTGAGAGGTCCTGATTTCGTAATGTCCTTTGCTTGACCGTGTCCTTTGCCAGATCTTGAGGGGGGGGGGGGGGGGGGGGGGGGGGCGGCGGTATGCTAGCTTACGGGGAGGGAAAGTGTCCACACAGTAAGCCCAACCAGTGGACCTATTCGCTGTGCTAGGGGAAGGACAGTCAGGGCATGCCCCGGTCAGAATAGTCCGAACTGCACGCTGCATGTTTCATGATGTGTTCAACGTAGATTGTCGGGCCTTCGAACTGCGCCATTCTGGGCTGTATTAGACTGGTCTCACAGACATTAGCGCTGACTGGTTCAACACGAACGGTGGTCGCTACACGTCACGTCAGGACGACCAGGCCTCTACGTTAAAGAAGGCAAAATGGTTGGTCGGAAGGAGAGTGATGCAAACTGCAGCGATACAGAAAACGAGGCAAGGCACAGGTGAACTGACAGAGCAAGAGGCACAAGTCACGTTGATTACACACACAGCACCAAATGAACGGTCGTCGGAGGGTTACCTGTGAAAATGCGATGGGACACGTTTGTTGTTGTTCTTCTTTTCTTCCTTTCTTTTTTTTTTAAGCCATTCTTGATTTCTCCGTTGAAGACACTGTAGAGCAGTTCACTTTTCTTTCTGTTGACACTGCGAACATGGAACCATCTGTTTCTGGGCACTGTAACAGGGCTAAATCCAAGGCCAGTGGCGTAAGCCTCTGGCATGGTTCCCCACAAAATTTTGCATTTCTTCCGGCTTCATCTTTAATGTAGTTCGATTTCATTTCCTGTCAAACATGGTAACTCACTTGTTTATGTACAGCCTGCATGGAGAAACAGCGTGACCGATCAGGACAGTCAGAACGGCTACACCAAGCTGCCATGTCCATTTCGGAACGCCTTTAGGAAGTGGACGATGTTTTGGTTCCCCAACAGAACATCTACTGTAGGTAATGGGCGTGGTAAAAGGTGACAGAATATACCCCTTGCGTACTTGTATACTCCCTGCGCGCGCGCGCGCGCGCGCACACACACACACACACACACACACACACAAAACGCATACGCGCGCGCTTTCTTACACCTACCTTACGCTACGCTTGTCTCGTGAAGAGTAAATGAGCATGACGGGCCAATTGTTGACAGGCAGGTGCACATCACGTGCGTACGTGCTCGCAGCCCGGTGTCCCCAATTTGTCTCCCCGAGCTCAGTGTCCACGGTGTGGGGTGTGTCAGCCCTCGACCTGAAAGTGTCTTCCGCTGCGGTGCCCCTGTGAAATACTGTCCGCTTGTGACCGCCAGAATCCCACAACTCTAGGGAGAGATTCCTCAGTGGACACCGAACAGTGACTGAAGCGACTGTCAACAGCCGGGTCTGACCTCTGGCTGAATCTGACTCGGACACAGTACAGGGTGGCTGTGCTCACAAGTTGGTTATTATTAGTGCGAAACTCCGGCACAGATCATTGTTGGTATGACCCTTTCTGATTTCGACTACCAGAGGAGGCGAGAGAGCACGTAAGACCACTTGGTGAAAGCTTGGCTGTGTCTGGAGTTGTACAGTCTTCACCTGTCAGCGGAACAGCAACGAGTGACGCTGAGGGATGCACACGGCATTTGTTTCACTGTGGAGTTTTTAGCCAGTGGGCTCTGCAGTCATGAAATATGGGCTGACACACCTATGGGAACGCTCCCGTGGAGGTCCTGTCGTGTCACATCAAGAAGCCATTACACAATGGCATCTCTGTGGATGCCTGCACCCTGTTCTGCCACGGGAGCAGTTGTGTCCCGTGACAGGGAGGATTCTCTGGTTTGTCGGCAGTCGAGGACAATACTTCTCTGGGTCCAACCTGCGCCTTCGGGTGTACCTTTTTCGTCTTTTCTCTTCTTGTTGGTATGACCATTCTGATACCAGCAGATGCGAGAGGAGGATCGGGATCAGCACGAACCTCAAGCACCAGACCTTGTATTGCTGTGGAGGCCACCTTGGTGTGTAAGCTGCAGGCTTTCTTCTGCCGTTTGCATGGTTTCCTCTCCCCTCTTTGCGTCTTCCAAGGAGTTATCATGCCACATTCAAAGATTGACCGGTTCTTCCCTCACTGTTGTAATAGCTTGGTTGGCTGCAATGAACGTGACTATTTAAACTGTCCGTCCTTTAGAGAAACAGCCCGAGTTTTCTTTTATCCTTAGTTGGGAAATGTTTTGGATAGGCATGCCTACCGTCCCTGACCATCCGGGATTTGTCCCGGAAAGTTGATTTTAGAAGCCACTATCCCGGAAAACCCGGGTTTGCAACATGCGTCCCGGAAAAAAAAAAAAATCGGGCGTCCCGGAAAAAAATTCGGGAGTTAAAAAGCTGTTCTTATCGTGCTGCACAGAACTGAGCCAAGAATATTGTCTGCTAGAGAGTAGACGTAATACGCATGCGCGCGAAAAACAACAACAAAAAAACGCTTTCACTTTCAAGTCAGAACATGGCATCGAAGAGGAGACATGATGTCGACACAAAGTCGGATTCTGACTCTTCGGATGGGTCAGGAAGGAGTGAAAAAGAAGAAACGACCGTGAAGCGAGGTTGTGTCTTCAAAAACAGAATTCTCGGAAAAGTGGCCTTGTCTACAACAAGGGAGGAAAGGAGTTTCGTCTATCTTGACACTGTTCTGTCCCCGATTTTTACGGATTTGTCCCTGATATCTGTCTGTATTGTCCCTGAAAGCAAATTTTGGGGTAAGCATGCCTGTTTGATGAGGCAGAAAACCATTCTACCTGCTTCGGATGTAGTCGTGTTCGTCTCCAGTCATTCTGGCAGGCTCCCGTCTCTTCTTTTAAACGGAGAACGAAGAGAAAGGAAGAAAGAAAGAGCAATGGAGAGAGAGAGAGAGAGAGAGAGAGAGAAAACCCTTTCTGTTGCCTTCCTGCTGTCTGGCCCGGTCTTTGTGAAGAGGGACAGAGGCCCCGGGACAGACAGGAGGTCTGTTCAAGGCGCCAGCCCTAATCCCGAGGTGTGGAAACAGCGGCCACCTCACACACCACACCACTCCAACGGCCCGAGGACACATCCAACACCCTGCCCTTTGTCCCACCCCCCCCCCCCCCCTTTGTCCTCCGCCCCTCCACCCTTGCTCGCCCCGTTCTGTGAGCAGGGCGTCCTGCCGTCAAACCAGTCACTGGTTCATCTGTTTCCTTTACACCCCGTACCTGTAACCAGTCTCTCTCTCCCTCTCTCTCTCTCTCTCTCTCTCTGATATTATATTTCTAAATTTCACAAAGTGTTCGCGAGATTTAGACTTGGTATTAGTGATTTGAATATTCATAAAAGATACACACCAAATCGAGGACGAAATACATTTTTGATTGTTTGTCCATCTTATAAAGATTTAAGAGATGAATACATTTTGCCTCATACTAGAAATGTTCATTAAGTATCATTGCTTCTTTTACTGTAAAATGAAAAGAGAGAGAATTGTAACTCGCTTTATAGCTATGTTCATTTTCAAAGCACTGAAACGAAGAGAAGAACTGCTCAGTTAACACACAAATGCCAGAGTAATTTCAGGAAGAACATAATTTTTGTATGCAAATATTTTCTTTCATAATTCTCAGTATATGTGCCGAGCGCAAGTGTGTTCTACTTTTGTTTTTGAGCTCATTGCAGATAGGTTGGTAGCCTTTGCAGTTAAACTGAGTTGAGTTTGAGTCTCTCTCTCTCTCTCTCTCTCTCTCTCTCTCTCTCTCTCTCTCTCAAGCTTTATATTAAAAAGATGGGGGCAAATATGGAAATGTGTGTGTTTGTGTGTGTGTGTGTGTGTGTGTGTGTGTGTGTGTGTGTACACCTTCAACCCCCCCCCCCCCCCCCCCCCACACACACACACCTCCGAAAAAAGTCCGTAGCGAATTGTAGGGGGGGGGGGGGGGGGGGGATACGTTCAGTTTGAAAGCAGTCCAGATGTGTCCACCACAGTAGAGTGAACAGACTGTATGCAACGGGACGACCAAGGTGCAAGGCTATCGACTCTTGTGCTCTGTGTGACGGTCACTTCTCTCCGTAGATGTTTAAAGCCATCTTTACGTGCTGTCCTTGTTCATCATGTTAACTAAACTGGGTTCGAGCAGTTCGCATACCGACTTTGCCGTAGTTATCACCGTCAGAGAAAGGGAAAGAGCTCCGACTTAGGTGAGAAGAGGAAAGTGGGGAGGGGCGGGGTGAATGGGTGAGGGGAAGAGAATATTTAAAGGGTTAGAGAGGGTTAGAGAGATAGAAACTTGTGCCAATTGACATAGCTTAGGGGGAAAGCGGAAGCGGAAAGTGTGTGGGAAGGGGGCGAGTGGGTGAGTGGGAATAGAGAAAATTTGAAAGGGGGGGGGGGGGGGGGGTTAGAGAGATAGGATAGGAAGTTGTGCCAGTTGACTTGGCTTTGTGTAGCGGTGTATAGTGTGTGACAGAATTTCTCTTATTGAGTCGCCGGCATTCATACAACGCATTATTCTCTTCAACTCGTCTTCTCAGCTGTCCCCATTCCTTCTCTTACACTTCTCTCTCTCTCTCTCTCTCTCTCTCTCTCTCTCTCTCTCTCTCTTTTTTTTTTTTTTTTTTTTTTTTTTCTCCTGCCCCCAGTCCCCAGCACACAGACTGTCGGTAGTAAGTTGTCAACATTTGTCATTTCGTGCGTTAAGTGATGGAGTTGAACGAGAGATAGTGGAGGGTAGTCTGTCAACAGCTGGTCTTTAACCCTTTCAATCCCAAACTGTCCATACAGTCCGTGTTTTCCACTTTTTCATTTACTGTCTTCAAAGGCCCAGCACTTCATGTTTTTATGCTTTTTCTTTGATTTAATTTAAAACGCTTGTGGTTTAAATCCGAAACGGGCTTTCTCTTCTTCCATGTGTTCTTGTTGCTACAATGTCGGTTATAATTTTTCTTCTTCCATCTGTTGTTGTTGCTGCTGCAGTATCAGTTGATTTGAATGTAGGAATCAACATTGATGCCAAGCCTCTCTGTGGCATTCTGGTGTTGAAACGGTTGAGAGTCGTTAATCTCACAATTGACAATGACAGACAGACCGACAGACAGACCGACGTGTGCGCAGGCTGCAGTGGAAAGGAGGGCTGTGGGTGTTCTCCAGCTGTTTCGGTCTGGCCCCCTGGTCAGGTAGGTGTTTATGAACAGACAGCGCCGATCTGCTTGACAGTGCTGAGGGTGGGACTCCCCTCCCCTCCACCCCTCTCCACGCCTGGCGCCCATTGTGTGGGGAGAAAAGGGGGCGGAATGAAAGAGACCCCCTCTCCTCCTGCCGACCCCAACGCCGATCCCGTGTGTTGGCTGTCTCAATACTGGTGCATCAAGACGCCTTGCCTTTGGGTAAGCTGATATCACGCACGCATGCGCGCCTACACAAGCAGACGTGAGCACCTAGCCATGGTACAAGCGTGTGCATTGCATGGCTATAGTCATGTGCGTGATACGTGTACATGCACACCCGCCTAGTCCCCTCTTTCCCTCTAGGCCGTTCACCTCTCCACGCACATTCTGTATGTTGGAGCACAAAACAGTGGGATTATTGTACCACAAGGCAAAGAAATGGTCTGACACCAAGGCAAGGAAAGGAAATATGTCTTCTCATACACCCAGTCCCACCCGCCCCCATCGCCTTTGTGTTTTAGAGAATACAGCAGACAGAAACTCCTGGACCAGCTTCCGTCTTGGGCAGTTCCAAGTAAACATCCGAAAGATCAACAAACCCTTCAACTCTGAATGCTAACTTCAGTGCGACGTGAAACCTTTCGCTGTGCACGTGATCACCGTTCTGTCGGCCTGTCTGATCGCAGTACAGACCAAATACATTCAGGACAATTACCATTATACTACCCACTGTAGCTAACAAGACGTTGTGACGGCATATATGAAAACATGATGCACGTGCAAAGGATGTCCAAGGTGGACATGGTTCACCCACTGTCCAGCATACCGCACAGAAGGGATAGTGACTAGCGATAAACCAGACATGCCCCGACGAGGACAGCTTGAACACTGTGCGTGTGACCCGTGACTTTTTATCTGTGGTGTAATAAGTACTTCCTAACGCCACTCTCCTCGGTTTATCTTCTCTTACATCACTCGCTGAGCTTCTTTCCGTCGGAAGAAAAAAAAACACCCGAAGGTGCTGGGGAGGACCCAGAGAAGCACTGTCTTCACCTTCCTTCAGTGCTTCTTCCCGTTAGTGGATTATCTTCTCTGCTTTGGTTACGCAGTCACTGCCTATAGGAGTTCAGACAGGTTTCTACCTGTAGCAGACTTACGACAGCCTGGCGTTATTTGCCGGGGCTGGGGTGTGGCTGTGGGCTGTTTGAGGTAGGAGTTAACGGGGAAAGGGGGGAGGGGGAGGGGGGGGGGGGCTTCGTGACCAGTACTGAGTTCTCCTGCGCCAGGGGTCAAAGGTTGGTCAGCACAGCTGTTGCTCAGTGTTCTGGCTACATGGTGCTCTCTCTCTCTCTCTCTCTCTCTCTCTCTCTCTCTCTCTCTCTCTCTCTTACCGTTTCACAAAAGTGCACAAAGAGAAGTGTGACCCGCACATTAGAATTGATGGCAAAAGGGGGAAGAATAAAGACGGTAGATAATGAGAAAAAACATCATTTCCTATTGACCTCCAGTCACAAAGACAGCATTTATCTCCCTTGTAGGAAAGGTGACGGGAATTTGAAACCTCCAGGAGCCGAGTCAGAGAGTAACCTGTGTACACTTTGTTTACATCCCCGTCTATTCTCATCCCTATGCCTCAACCTGTGTGTCGGGCCACGAGAATGGCCGGATTCTGTCCCCTTTTCTGACCATGGGTGCTTTTTCCCTTAGGGCCGCGTTTCTGTTGGTGACTGAGCCATCGGGGACGACAGAATGTGACGCTGACGACAGTCTACTCCGTGGTTTATGTGGGCAATTTGAGCACGATCACCTCCATAGGGAAGGTCAGGGCCTTTGATGGATGGAGAGGGCGGGGGGAAGGGGGAAGAATAAAACTTAATGGGAGGGGATTAGATCGGTCTTTGGGCTTTATCCGTGCCTTTCTTCTTTTCTGCCTTTCTTTCTGTCTTTCTTTTCTTTTTCTTTTTCTTCTTCTTTTTTTTTCCTTTATCTCCTTACTTTTTCTTGCATGAGTTCTTTTGGTATGTATGAACCTCACGCCGTTTACGCTGTGTCTTGGAGCATGGAATTTTATTGCAAGTTTGTGTGTGTGTGCGTGTGTGTGTGTGTGTGTGGACCGCGCGCCATTTATGACGTGTGTGTGTCTGAAAGACATTTTCTGTCATGGCCTTTATCCCACGGACAGCCTGGCGGGGGGGGGGGGGGGGGGGGGGGGGGGGGGGGGGGGGGGGGGGCAGGGGAACGGGGCGGGGGGGGGGGGGGGGTAAGGGGCGTTGGAGGAAGGGAGGGGTCTATGGGAAAGCGGCATTGTCCTGCGTGGGGTTGAAGCGGGCACCTTTCACTTCCTGTGCGGGTTGTTGCTGAATGAGACAGCAGAGACAACAACGACGAAAACGACAACATTAGTAATCTTAGTATCATGATAAACTTCATGATCGGCATATCCCTCTCTCTCTCTCTCTCTCTCTCTCTCTCTCTCTCTCTCTCTCTCTCTCTCTCTCTCTCTCTCTGTGTGAGGTGTGCGCATGTGCACAAAAATAAGCACATAGCCACACATGTATACAATTTACGATGGGAGCGTGTGTGTGCGTGCATGTATGCGCGCGCGCGCGCGCGCGCGCGTGTGTGTGTGTGTGTGTGACATGTAACCCACGAAGTCAATCGACTCGAACAGTCAACATAGAAAGAATAGTACAACAAACCACTGTGCTACGGCTTACCTGTAATATAAAATAAATCAACTAGTCTTGGTGTAGCAGGTGTGTCACACGGGCGTCGGGAAACATTTTTTTTGTGCAGAAACAAACGTGCAGCAGGGCGTTTCCTGTGTTTCCCGTCTGACATACTTTCGGTAGAAATTAGTTTCCACGCTGATTTGCGCGTGAACTCGTTTCACGACGTGCTGTACTCGTTCAGAATACGTTTCTTGCATTTGGCATCATGAGCCAATGAACACGACCGGGGCTGGGGGACACGTGACTGTGCCACACCCGGCAGTCAAATCGCAAACGAGAACTGGACAATCATGTTTCTTTTATCTCGGATCGATTAATTGTACTGCTACTTACTTGGTGGGGCGCTATATTGAAGAGTGAAGCAGGGACAAAAAAGGAAACAACAAAAAAAAAAAAGAAAAAAAAAATTAAGAAAAAAAATTAAGAAGGCAAAAGATAATGAAATTCCTTTATTGCACTTTGAGCACCAGTCAAGCAGTCGGCAGTGCAACGCAACGGCTCCAAGACGTGACATGTTGCCGTGGATACTTTAACATGTGATATGCCTTTAAAAATCAGATTGGAAGTAGTCGCAGCTGTAAGTTGTGTGGACCACTGTGGAGTGGGCATTGCACCTGGAAAACAGTGTTCTGTGACACAGGCCTCACTGTACACTCGGCAGGCGCAAGCCCACTGCAGATTGTAGGACCTGCAGGGGAAAGGCAGCACCTGCAGGGGTAAGGTGGGACTGCAGGGGTAAGGCATGACGTGCAGAGTAAGGCGGGACCTGCAGGGGTAAGGTAGGACCTGCAGGGGTAAGGCACGACGTGCAGAGTAAGGCGGGACCTGCAGGGGTAAGGTAGGACCTGCAGGAGTAAGGTGGGACCTGCAGGGGTAAGGTAGGACCTGCAGGAGTAAGGTAGGACCTGCAGGGGTAAGGCACGACGTGCAGAGTAAGGCGGGACCTGCAGAGGTAAGGTAGGACCTGCAGGGGTAAGGTGGGACCTGCATGGGGTAAGAAATAGGACCTGCAGTGGTAAGGTAGGACCTGCAGGGGTGAGTTACAATATAGGACCTGCAGCGGTAAGGCAGGATATAGGACCTGCAGCGGTAAGGCAGGATATAGGACCTGCAGGGGTATGGTAGGACCTGCAGGGGTGTGTTAGGATATAGGATCTGCAGGGTAAGCAGGATCTAGGACCTGCAGGTGTAAGGTAGGTTATAGAACCTGTAGGGTTAAGGCAGGATATAGGACCTGCAGGGGTAAGGTAGGACCTGCAGGGTGTGTGTTAGGATATAGGATCTGCAGGGTAAGCAGGATATAGGACCTGCAGGTGTAAGATAGGTTATAGAACCTGCAGGGTTAAGGCAGGATACAGGACCTGCAGGGTTAAGGCAGGATACAGGACCTGCAGGGGTAAGCAGGATATAGGACCTGCAGGTGTAAGGTAGGTTATAGAACCTGCAGGGGTAAGACAGGATATAGGACCTGCAGGGGTAAGGCAGGATACAGGACCTGCAGGGGTAAGGCAGGATATAGGATCTGCAGGGTAAGCAGGATATAGAACCTGCAGGTGTAAGGCAGGATATAGGATCTGCAGGGTAAGCAGGATATAGGATCTGCAGGGTAAGCAGGATATAGGACCTGCAGGGGTAAGACAGGATATAGGACCTGCAGGGGTAAGACAGGATATAGGACCTGCAGGGGTAAGGTAGGATAAAGGACCTGCAGAGGTAGGGTATAGGACCAGCAGAGGTAGGATATAGGACCTGCAGAGGTAAGATTGTGCCTAGAGGCAAGGTGTATAACTGATGGTGTGTGGTGTGTTGACAGGTTACCTGAGGTAAAACAAGACTGCATAGAATAGACAAGGTGTTTAACTGATGTATGTGGTCTGTTGACAGGTTACCTGAGGGCTTCACCCAGCTGCAGAACCTGACTCACCTGTACCTCAACGACACCTTCCTGGACTACCTGCCCGGCAGCTTTGGCAGGTGAGGCACTTGGCTGTCTGTGGACATGTTGTTGTCTGTTTTTGTATCGCTTTCCTTTGACCTTGAGGACATTGGCGGCCCATCTTCACGTGTTGTCGTTCTGGTGGTGTTAGAGTGTGTGTGTGTGTGTGTGTGTGTGGGGGGGGGGGGGGGGGGGGGGGCAAGTTCCCCTCCAGCCTTATAACCTCAGGGGTGTGGGCGTTAACCTGAATTTAACCGTCAGCCAGACTGGATTGTGGAATGCCTGTCATGATAGGTGAACTGTGATGTGACATGTATATATTGAAATGAATCACATTGCGTTGTGATCATAGTTGTGTTGTGACCTGTGATGTGACTTGTATGTTGAAATGAATTACATTGCGTGTGACCATAGTTATGTTGTGACCTGAGATGTGACTTGTATGTTGAATGAGTAATACTGCATCGTGATGTTACTAGTGTTGTGACCTGTGATGTGAGCTGTGTCGCGTATTGGGAACACTGCTGAAGCGAAGAGAGTGGACAGTCTGAATGGTCACAGCTAAAACACTGTTCATCCCGCCACCCTCACCACCCCCACCCCCACCCTCTCTCGAGAGAGAGAGAGAGAGAAAAAACTAAACACACGACAGACAGGTTTGTTTTCGAAGCTGTTTGACAAATTGAACTCACTCTGACATATACATCATAGTATGGGGATCGGAACAAGGTGGTAACCAAATGGAAAATGTCCGTATGTTTGTAATTTTTGCATTTGAAAAACCTGAATGTTCCCCTGCATACTTCAAACAAGCTGGTACCTGGAGATACACCGGAAAGTTTCTCAACATGTTACGACTGTAAAGTGCATTAAATATTTGTTAAAACTGGTCAGATTCCCCATGTCAAGAGTATGCAGACAAGTTTATGAGGTGCTTGTGTTGCCACACGAATCTGGTCACTTCAACTGGGTGTCACGTGTACAGAAGACTATGACAGAAAATGGCTGTGGTATGGTTTGGCTGAGCCAAGGAGTTTGTTATGACTCATTTCCTGTTTCAAGCAAAACTGACATGCAGAAATAGACGATAACGATACATAGCAATATTTCTGTCCTTTTAACAGCTTTTTTTTTCAGGCGGAAAAGTACCTTAACTTAGTTACAAATAACTGGCACAGGGATGGTTTCATCAAATTCGGATTGCTTTTTAAGTCCCGAAAATTCAGATGAATTATCTACCCACCTTGTATTGGTGAAGGTGAAACCGAAGAACACTTTTTGTTGTATCGTACAGCTGATGCTGACAAATGAGAAGGCTGCGGTGTGTTAACTTCCTTTTCATACCACCCAAACACTTCAAGTGTGGTAATGTTGTTACCTAATCGTAATGAATGTGTTGTAAAAAGAAAGAAGCTAACTGTGTAACCGAATCCATGAATGTGAGAGAAAAATAATCATCCAACAATTGACTTCCGGATGATCCTCTGTGTGTGTGTGTGTGTTGGGGGTGGGAGTGGGGTGTTGAAGGGGAAGAGGGGAAGGAAGATGGAGGGCGAAATGAACAGGATAGCAGAGAAGGAACGGTGGAGGCGTGAGTTTGAGGGAGCGTATGTTCAGGTGAAAATTTCAGCTTTTGGTATCGGTGAATACGATAGGTATTCTCCCCCCCCCCCCCCCCCCCCCCCCCCCACCCCCTTTCTTGTCTGTAAGGCTCAAGTGGTGAATGGACAATGAAAAATCTCTCTCTCTCTCTCTCTCTCTCTCTCTCTCTCTCTCTCTCTCTCATGCTCGTGAATTCTCTCTCTCTCTCTCTCTCTCTCTCTCTCTCTCTCTCTCTCATGCTCGTGAATTCTCCCCCCCCCCCCCCTCTCCCGCTCGCTTGCTGTGCACCCATGTCAGTGTCTGCTATCTTACTCTTTCAGCACTTGTTCTGCCCTCTCCTCCCACCTGTATGTCTTTGTCTCCGTGTGGATCTCGTGTGTGTGTGTGTGTGTGTGTAATGAAATGAAATGAGATGAGTGAGACCTGTCTCAGCGTGTTGTGGTGTTGACATGGTGACAATGTGGATCGGGTCATGGACAATTGGCTGGGGTTTTACACTGTAGGAGACAGACACTGAGACACCTCCAAATATGATGATAATCTCCTGTAACTGTTCTCTCTCTCTCTCTCTCTCTCTCTCTCTCTCTCTCTCTCTCTCTCTCTCTCACACACACACACACACACACACACACACACACACACACACACACACACACATACATACATACATACATACATACGTACATGCACGTGTGCGCTCGCTTTGTATGTTTCCTCCATTCATTATTCATTTGTATTTCTTCTCTTACTTTTTCTTTCACCCCCTCCGCTCCGCTGTTCCCTCTGTCAGTTAATCTTGCCATTATGTTGCGCAAGTATACTTACTACATTGCATTCCATTCACATGTACGTGGAGGAGGGGGTGTAATGTGTGTTTACATGATTGTGTTCGCTTGATGTGAGCTTGGCTGGACGTAATGGAAGTCGTCGCTGTAGAAAGGACACTTCCCCTCCACCCCCAGCCTCCTGGCCTTGGAAGCGAACTGTCGGACAGTTGGTCGATTGGCCGGTGGGCAGTCGGTATTCGACCTAACGGCCACTCTGTGTGAAGCCATACAGAGCAATGGTTTTCTGACCATTACGGCACTTGAAGGCTTCATCCCACTGTCGCCTGACAGACCGTGACATACCGTTAAGCTAACGGTCTGAGTCTGACCCCAGATATGTCTCAATATGCTGGCCTTTGTGTGTGTGTGTCTGTCTGTCTGTCTGTCTGCCTCTGTGTGTGTCTGTGTCTGTGTGAGTTTTGGGGGATGAGGGGCGATCATATGCGTAAGCTTTACGTGTGTGCTGGTGTGCGTAGTGTGTGTGGGGAAGCCAATAAAAATGAATAAAAAGATGGGGACGACAGTGTCAGTAATAATACGGGTGTGTCGATCCATGAGCATGCGGGCAAGCGAACCCTACACCTCTCTTCGGTCTCTTCGGTCTCTGAAGATCGGCATGTGTCAGCTACTACTCATGCGTTCGCCTTGCTGTTAGCGTGTTCAGTTCTCCCTGGTGTATGACGTGAACCACACTCAGCTCGCCCTGTTTTCTTTCTTTCTTTTTTTTTTTTTTACATTGTCGATCATATTGAGTTTCTCGGGTGAGATGCCAGGCTAGCAGCAACTATCTGAAAGGAGTAAAAGTCAGAGGAAATACGTCCGACATTCTCTATCTCCAACACTGAAAAGCTCCGAGGTGGTTAACCAGTCCTGGTAGAAATGACGTTGTGCGGAAGTGACGTCGTGCTACTTACTGGTGACTCAGCTGCTCAGACACTGCGCAGTAGTCCCACTTAAACTGGGGAGATGTGAACACCATGATACCACTGACTGTTTCAGGAAACATTGCCTAGCACCATGGGGAGATGGGAACACTGGTGGCTGTTTCAGGAAACATTGCCTAGCACCATGGGGAGATGGGAAGAGTGGTGGCTATTCAGGAAACACAGTCTAGCTTGTCCATCAGACTGGCCAAACCTGGGTGACAACGACCAGTCCCGCTTTGGCCCTTTACGATCCGGAAATCGGTCGACAGGATGTTTTTTTTTTTTTTTTTTTTTTTTTTTTTTTTTTTAAGTAGCAGTTCTTGAAAAAAGAAAAAAGTGTAAGTTACTCATACCAGAGAAATGTTGAGTGGGGACAAGGTGAAATGCCTGAAGGGGACGAACCTTTATTGGAGTACTCGTATTACATCGTCGGCAGAAGGTTGGGGCCGCCGACCAACAACACCACACTCTGGAGACGCCCCCAACGTTAAAACGTTTTCATAGTTTGTAGACGCCGATTCTCGGAGAGGGATAGTGGTGTGTGTGTGTGGGGGGGGGGGGGGGGGGGGGGGGTGGGGGGGGGGGGGGGGGGGGGGGGGGGGTCTGGGGGGGGGGGGGGGGGGGGGGGGGGGGGGGGGGGGGGGGTGGGAAGGGGGGGGGGGGGGGGGGGGAGTAGTTCAGACGGCGACGGAAAGAAAAGGGATGAAGACAGCAGGAGACAGCGATGGCCGCCCAGTGTTTGCCGTGTGTCCACTGGAAAAGCGTGCCTGGCGGGGGTGGGGGGGGGGGGTGTGCTGTGCTGGTCATACAGCACCACGCAGCACCTTGTCCGCCTTCCCAGCTGGTCTGGCCTGGACTGGCCCTTTCTTTATCATCCACAGCCTTGCTGTGCCCCCTGGTCAGAAGGGAACGAGAGGGGGATTTAGATAAGAACTTGAAATCCAGACAACAGTACAGTAGTGTGTGTGTGTGTGTGTGTGGGGGTGGGGGGGGGGGGCGGCTGAGGGCTGTGGGGGGGCGGCTGAGGGCTGTGTAACGCTCACGTGCTGGTGGAGGTTTTTAATGTGACCGGTTTGCCCTTTGTGTTTGGGCCAGTAAAAGGTTGTCCGCTGCCTCTCCCGCTCAGCCCCCTCGTGCAGGTTGGAGGGTTTAATGGGGTGGCGTGGTCCAGTGTTTTTAGCAGTTAGGGCGGTGTTTGTCGTCTCTCCTCCCCTCCTCCTTTCCCCCCTCCCTCCCTGTCCCTCAGCCCCCTCGTGCAGCGTTGGAGGGTTAATGGGGTGGCGTGGGTCCAGTGTTTTTAGCGGTTAGGGCGGTGTTTGTCATTCTTCCTCTCCTTACCGCCCTCACATGGCCCCCACCGTCAAACCTTAACGCTCTTCTGTCTGGCCCCCCCCCCCCCCCCCCCCCCCCCCCTAGACCACCACCACTACCTCACCATCATCACCACCCCTGCCCCACGCACACCTCCTCCACCCCCCCCCCCGTCACCATCATCACCACTCTCTCCCCACGCACACCTCCTCTCTCTCTCTCTCTCTGTAATCTGCTTTGGAGAACAAAGACCATTTTGTTCAGCCTGTCCTAGGGCAAAGACTAATCCCACGTAAACTTTACAATAATCCAAGCGACTTCAGACAGCTTGTAAGCGACATAAGATTAACCTTGCGATCGGCGTCTTGAAGCGAAGAAAATGTCCGCCGTGAACAAAAAAGAGACAAAAAAAAACCCCAAACCCCGAAAACAGCAGTTTTTTGTCTTCGTGAAGTAACTCATGAAAGAGACATCGTTTTTTGCTTGAAGTTTCACTCGCTGCGGTTGAATCGTGAATCTGAGAGAGAGAGAGAGAGAGGGAGAGAGAGAGAGAGAGAGAGAGAGAGAGAGCTCAGAACACCTTTTTTCGATCAAGGACTGAGATGTTAGGCAGAACCTTTTCTTCCAGTCTGTCCTTGCCCAGCTGATTTTTATACAGGGAGATTTCAAGACAAGAAAATGAAGAGAAAAAAAAAGGGGGGAAAAAATGAAAATGAAAAACAGGAGAGAAAGAAAAGGATATCGGCACACAGGATTATGGAGTACATGATTCACTCACACGAACATACATTTGTATTCAAAAGCTTGACAAAAGCATGCATATACACGCAATCATAAAGGTATCAGTGCAGACAACGACAAAATGGAGGGGTTTGAGGGCAGGGGAGGAAAGGGTGGGTGTGTATGGTAGGACGGCGGCTGGGAAAGGAGAGAGAGAGAGAGAGAGGGGGGGGGGGGGACAAAGGGGAGGGAGGGAGCGGGGGCTGTCAGTCGGGTCTCTGCGCCATTTGAATGGCTGTGAGCATGCAGATATTCTCTGGTCACAGCCACGATCTGTGGTGGACTGCGGGTTACCATGACGTCGGGCCTTCAGGAAAACAGTACAGTCATCTGACCCAGTAGCAAAGCATTTAGTAGAACAGTAACAGCTTGGTGTTGAAGCCGAAGTTGCCGTTGTTGAACCAGTGCTTGTTGGCTTGGGTTTAATATATTTCTTGTGGATGACTTTTTTTTTTTAATGAGCAGTTTGTGCCGTGTGTAGCGCGTCCCCTTAAACGATGTTTTGGTCTTTTTGAATAAACTTGTCTATGGATACACTCCGACCCAATCCTCACTACCAAATCCTTTTTTCTCCCTCTCCTCTCCTCTCTCTCTCTCTCTCTCTCTCTCTCTCTCTCTCTCTCTCTCTCTCTCTCTCTCTGTGTTGATTATGGACAATATCAATGCCACCAGATGGCTAAGTAAATCTGGATTTAAGATAGGATATCTTAATGCTTGCCATTTGATAAACAAAATTTCTGAGCTACCCTCTATTATGGCCGTGAAATTCGAAACTGGTTTGGTAACGTATGTTCATCAGTCTGTAAATTATAGGGTCTTAAATATGTTCAATAGATTCAATATTGAAAGTATTTGGATTGAAATTCGCCTAAAAGGGACCAAACCGTTTTTAGCCGGCTTCATATACAGAAACCCAGAAGAGAGGGTAGAGTGGTCACAGCGTTTCGAACTCATGATGGAAGATGTTTTGAGTTATTCTACGGAAGTTGTCCTGTTGGGTGATTTTATATTGACTTACTGAAGAAGCCCCACGAAACATGGAAAAGATGTTATGATTATTCAACCTGAAGCAATTAATAAACACCCCTACTAGGAAAACGCCACAGTCTGAAACAATAATAGACCACATCTATGTCACTAGCCCCAGTAACATAATAGATTAGAAACGTCTGTTCCAGTCCTTGGCCTAAGCGACCATTTCCCAGTATGCTTAACCTGGTCAAAGAAAGGTATAAAAATTCCCAGATGTGGTCATAAATGTATATCGTTTCGCTCCTATAGAAACTTTATTGTGGAAGAAT
Source organism: Conus betulinus (assembly GCA_016801955.1). Classification (NCBI taxonomy): domain Eukaryota; kingdom Metazoa; phylum Mollusca; class Gastropoda; order Neogastropoda; family Conidae; genus Conus; species Conus betulinus. Next base: position 204,261 of record JADBJO010003628.1, on the reverse strand, counting down.
TCCTGTCTGACTTAAGCATGGCAAACTTTACAGAGGTTTACCAACATACAGACCCGGATAAAGCATTATCAATATGGTATACAATTTTCATGTCCGTTTTTGATAAACATGCCCCCCTAAGAACCAAGCGGGTCAAATCCATAGAAAAACCAGCGTGGTTGAATGCAGAAATTAATGCCGAAATCCAGACTCGCGAGAAACTATTGCAAGCCACTGGCAAAGACGATAACTTCAAGAAACAGCGAAACAAAGTAACAGCAATGAAACGACGCGCTCGAAAAAGTATTTTAAAGACCTGATTAAATCTAAAAGTGACACTAAATCATCAATTTGGAAAGCTATAAACCAACTATCAGGGAAAAAAAAGTCATTAGCAACAGCCCCTGACATTTCACAAAGCTGAATAAACCCAAACTGTTGCCCAAAGAGTTGTTACGAGAGACAAACTCACAGTCAAACGATCTGTTGTTCTTAAAACATTTTTGTGATTCTAAAATCATCCATTCAAAACTTCAGTTCCCATTCATTAGTGTGCACGAAGTTTCCAAAGAACTATCATCTTTAAAACAGTCTCGTTCACGGGGTTTGGATGGACTTGACAGCAAAATCTTGAAGATATCTCTGCACCCATTATTTCGGAACACATTACATATGTTTACAATCTCTGTCTTGAAAATTGTTGTTATCCACAAGCATTTAAGGATGCCAAAGTGCTGCCGATTCATAAGTCTGGTGATCTTTCGGACCCATCCAATTATAGACCGATTTCTATATTATCTGCTTTGTCCAAACCTTTGGAAAAACACATTAAATGTAATCTTCATTCACATTTTACCAAATATGATCTATTTCACCCCAATCAGAGTGGATTTAGAGCCAGTCATTCCTGCCACACCATGCTCACAAACTTAATAGAAGAATGGCATTTAAACATAAACAATGACTTATTCACTGCTGCTGTCTTTGTTGATTTTGCAAAAGCATTTGATACCATTGATCATGATCTTTTATCTAGAAAATGTATTTTATATGGACTTACCTCAGACTCAGTAATCTCCTTTCCTCTTTTTTTTGAATAATAGAAGACAAGCAGTATTTCAGAATTCCATTATGTCACCTCTTATGACTGTGAAATATGGTATTCCTCAAGGATCTATTTTAGGTCCTATTTTGTTTTCTATTTATGTTAACGATTTACCACTTCATGTAATGTAACGTCGTCTACTGAACTGTTTGCTGATGATACTACCCTTTATAACAAAGATAAAAGTCCTGAAGTAGTGTGTTGCAACATGCAGAGTGATTTAGATAAATTAGTCAGCTGGACCGAAGCAAATCATATGGCTCTTCATCCCTCTTAAGTCAAAGTTCATGTTAGTTACCACCAGACAGAAAAGACAAAACATTAAAACCAGCCTGCCAAGCCTTAAAATTTATGACAAAGCATTGGAAGAAGTCGAATCGCACAAATTGTTAGGTCTTACACTTGATAATAACATATCTTGGTCTAGCCACATATCTTTACTTTGTAAAAAAACTATCCACGAAAGTGTTTCAGCTAAATAGAATAAAGCATTTTCTTGATGAGCATACTCGAAAGATATTCTTCCATGCATTCATTCAACCGGACATAGAGACTATGCTTCGACTTGCTGGGATTTGGCAAGTAAAAACTCCTTAAGACCTCTCTTAAGAGCTTATTATACAGACGTTCTCTCAAACTTATTCTGCTCAAATCATCGTCCCTCCAACCCAGTGATTACAAATACTTAGGTATTCTTCCCTTTGAGTCTAAATGCCGCTTTATATAAAGCTAATTTTATGTATAAAATTATAAATAATTTAACGCCGTCTTATCTCCATAGTAAATTCATTGTAACGATATTCGTAGTAAACGTACTATTTTCACCCCACGACCTAGGACCAATCTCTTCATGACCTCCCTTACTTACTCGGGTGCCAGACTTTGGAATGCATTGTCCGATCATCTTAAGAACAGCTGTAGTTTGACATCTTTCAAAAAGGCTTACCACAAGACGTTATGGAAACATCTTTAAAATGCTGGCTTGGTTACTTTCGATTTCTTAGTACCTTTTCCCCAGTCCAAGTCAAATGGCCATTTTCCCCTCAGTAAAGCATGGATTAAGTTTTTTTTTTTTTTTTTTTTTTTTTTTTTTTTTTTTTTTTTTTTTTTTTTTTTTTTATGTGTACCTGTATTCTATTTGTGATTCTCTCTCTCTCTCTCTCTCTCTCTCTCTCTCTCTCTCTCTCTCTCTCTCTCTCTCTCTCTCTCTCTCTCTCTCTCTCTCTCTCTCTGTTTTCAATTATGGATTTGTGTATTCAACTTTTTCCCTGTAGTTGCTATAATGACTTCCAGGTTTTGAATTTTTTTTCTCTCTTCTTCTTTTTTTGTGTTTTCCCCAGGGCTGGGTGGAAAAAAGCATGTACACTTTGCTTATCTCATTACCCTGGTGACAGGGGCAGACAGGGAAAGCCAAACACCGTGCACAACACTGCAGTGACAGGGGCAGACATAGAAAGCCAAACACTGTACACAACACTGCAGTGACAGGGGCAGACAGGGAAAGCCAAACACTGTACACAGCACTGCAGTGAGAGGGGCAGACAGGGAAAGCCAAACACTGTACACAGCAGCACTGCAGTGAGAGGGGCAGACAGGGAAAGCCAAACACCGTACACAGCACTGCAGTGACAGAGGCAGACAGGGAAAGCCAAACACCGTGCACAGCAGTGCAGTGACAGGGGCAGACAGGGAAAGCCAAACACCGTGCACAGCACTGCAGTGACAGGGGCAGACAGGGAAAGCCAAACACCGTACACGGCAGTGCAGTGACAGGGGCAGACAGGGAAAGCCAAACACCGTGCACAGCACTGCAGTGACAGGGGCAGACAGGGAAAGCCAAACACCGTGCACAGCAGTGCAGTGACAGGGGCAGACAGGGAAAGCCAAACACAGTTCACAGCCTGCAGTGACAGGGGCAGACAGGGAAAGCCAAACACCGTGCACAGCACTGCAGTGACAGCGGCAGACAGACATAGAAAGCCAAACACCGTACACAGCACTACAGTGAGAGGGGGCAGACAGGGAAAGCCAAACACTGTACACAACACTGCAGTGACAGGGGCAGACAGGGAAAGCCAAACACTGTACACAGCACTGCAGTGACAGGGGCAGACAGGGAAAGCCAAACACTGTACACAACACTGCAGTGACAGGGGCAGACAGGGAAAGCCAAACACTGTACACAACACTGCAGTGACAGGGGCAGACAGGGAAAGCCAAGCACTGTACACAGCACTGCAGTGACAGAGGCAGACAGGGAAAGCCAAACTCGTATACAGCACTGCAGTGACAGGGGCAGACAGAGAAAGCCAAACACAGTGCACAGCACTGCAGTGACAGGGGCAGACAGAGAAAGCCAAACACAGTGCACAGCACTGCAGTGACAGGGGCAGACAGAGAAAGCCAACACATGTGCTCAGCACTGCAGTGACAGGGGCAGACAGAGAAAGCCAAACACTGTACACAGCACTGCAGTGACAGGGGCAGACAGAGAAAGCCAAACACTGTACACAGCACTGCAGTGACAGGGGCAGACAGAGAAAGCCAAACACTGTACACAGCACTGCAGTGACAGGGGCAGACAGAGAAAGCCAAACACTGTGCTCAGCACTGCAGTGACAGGGGCAGACAGAGAAAGCCAAACACCGTACACAACACTGCAGTGACAGGGGCAGACAGGGAAAGCCAAACACCGTACACGGCACTGCAGTGACAGGGGCAGACAGGGAAAGCCAAACACCGTGCACAGCAGTGCAGTGACAGGGGCAGACAGGGAAAGCCAAACACCGTGCACAGCAGTGCAGTGACAGGGGCAGACAGGGAAAGCCAAACACCGTACACGGCAGTGCAGTGACAGAGGCAGACAGGGAAAGCCAAACACACAGCACTGCAGTGACAGGGGCAGACAGGGAAAGCCAAACACCGTGCACAGCAGTGCAGTGACAGGGGCAGACAGGGAAAAGCCAAACACCGTGCACAGCAGTGCAGTGACAGGGGCAGACAGGGAAAGCCAAACACAGTTCACAGCACTGCAGTGACAGGGGCAGACAGGGAAAGCCAAACACCGTGCACAGCACTGCAGTGACAGCGGCAGACATAGCCAAAAACACTGTACACAGCACTACAGTGAGAGGGGCAGACAGGGAAAGCCAAAACACTGTACACAACACTGCAGTGACAGGGGCAGACAGGGAAAGCCAAACACTGTACACAGCACTGCAGTGACAGGGGCAGACAGGGAAAGCCAAAGCACTGTACACAGCACTGCAGTGACAGGGGCAGACAGAGAAAGCCAAACACCGTACACAACACTGCAGTGACAGGGGCAGACAGAGAAAGCCAAACAATGTGCTCAGCACTGCAGTGACAGGGGCACAGAGACAGAGAAAGCCAAACACCGTACACAACACACTGCAGTGACAGGGGCAGACAGAGAAAGCCAAACACTGTACACAGCACTGCAGTGACAGGGGCAGACAGAGAAAGCCAAACACTGTACACAGCACTGCAGTGACAGGGGCAGACAGAGAAAGCCAAACAATGTGCTCAGCACTGCAGTGACAGGGGCAGACAGAGAAAGCCAAACACTGTACACAACACTGCAGTGACAAGGGCAGACATAGAAAGCCAAAACACCGTACACAACACTGCAGTGACAGGGGCAGACAGGGAAAGCCAAACACCGTACACGGCACTGCAGTGACAGGGGCAGACAGGGAAAGCCAAACACCGTACACAACACTGCAGTGACAGGGGCAGACAGGGAAAGCCAAACATAGTGCACAGCACTGCAGTGACAGGGGCAGACAGGGAAAGCCAAACATAGTGCACAGCACTGCAGTGACAGGGGCAGACAGGGAAAGCTAAACACTGTGCACAGCAGTGCAGTGACAGGGGCAGACAGGGAAAGCCAAACACCGTGCACAGCACTGCAGTGACAGGGGCAGACAGGGAAAAGCCAAACACCGTGCACAGCACTGCAGTGACAGGGGCAGACAGAGAAAGCCAAACACCGTGCACAGCACTGCAGTGACAGGGGCAGACAGGGAAAGCCAAACACTGTACACAGCACTGCAGTGACAGGGGCAGACAGGGAAAGCCAAACACTGTACACAGCACTGCAGTGACAGGGGCAGACAGGGAAAGCCAAACACTGTGCATAGAGCACTGCAGTGACAGGGGCAGATAGGGAAAGCCAAACACTGTACACAACACTGCAGTGACAGGGGCAGACAGGGAAAGCCAAACATAGTGCACAGCACTGCAGTGACAGGGGCAGATAGGGAAAGCCAAACACCATACACAGCACTGCAGTGAGAGGGGCAGACAGGGAAAGCCAAACACCGTGCACAGCACTGCAGTGACAGGGGCAGACAGAGAAAGCCAAACACCATACACAGCACTGCAGTGACAGGGGCAGACAGGGAAAGCAAAACATAGTGCACAGCACTGCAGTGACAGGGGCAGACAGGGAAAAGCTAAACACCGTGCACAGCACTGCAGTGACAGGGGCAGACATAGAAAGCCAAACACTGTACACAGCACTGCAGTGTGACAGGGGCAGACATAGAAAGCCAAACACCGTGCACAGCAGTGCAGTGACAGGGGCAGACAGGGAAAGCCAAACACCATGCACAACACTGCAGTGACAGGGGCAGACATAGAAAGCCAAACACCGTATACAGCACTGCAGTGACAGGGGCAGACAGAGAAAGCCAAACACCGTATACAGCAGTGCAGTGACACGGGCAGACAGGGAAAGCCAAACACTGTACACAACACTGGAGTGACAGGGGCAGACAGGGAAAGCCAAACACCGTATACAGCAGTGCAGTGACACGGGCAGACAGGGAAAGCCAAACACCGTACACAACACTGCAGTGACAGGGCAGACAGGGAAAGCCAAACACCATGCACAACACTGCAGTGACAGGGGCAGACATAGAAAGCCAAACACTGTATACAGCACTGCAGTGACAGGGGCAGACATAGAAAGCCCAAACACCGTGCACAGCACTGCAGTGACAGGGGCAGACACGGAAATCCTGGTCAGATTTCACCGCTAGACATCCCAATGAATACCGCTCAGACCACAAACAGGGGCGTCAACTCCCATCGGATGTCGTGACTCAAAGTCCAAGAGCCAGGGTGCCGTGGCCGTTGATGACGTCATCGGGTTGTAACGGTTGTAACCGCGACACAGTGTTAAAGTGTTTATCATGTCCACGTATCTCAGTCTGCGCCGCTGGTTGGTGCGGAGATTAGGGAGGGAGTGGGCATGTCGGCACACGTTTGTATCAGGAGGACGGTAGAGAGGATGGATGAGAAGGTGTGTGTGGGCATGTCAAGTTTGCATCGGGACGTTTCCTTTTTTTTTCCTTTCTTTCTCCCCCCCCCCCCCCCCCCCCCCCCCCCTTCTTTTTTCACTTCTCCGGCGTTAAATGATGTTAAAAAAAAGAAGAAGAATCCAATAAATCAGTTGGGATACAATGGTAGAATGAAAAAAAATGAAGAACCAAAAGAAAGAAGAGAAGAAGAAAAGAAATGGCCCAGAGCTCGATTTGATTAGAACATGTTTTTTCGTAAGACCGTGGATTAAAGTCAAAAGCCGAGTTGTGAGGTAAACAAAAACCGGGTAAATAAAAGCACGATTGGTGGGATCGTGGGGAAAGACTAA